>BQNB010003896.1:100687-111513 GCA_026074375.1 Tanacetum coccineum
GTGTTACTTAAGCCTAAATTTACGTCTCTTAACAAAAAAAGAAGCTATTAATCACTTCTTAAAAGGTTGATATGAAATACAAATAGCTCTACACACGAAATGCATGTTTTATCTCATATTTTTTCGTAACCAATACAATTTATCCAACTATATAACTAATGTTGTTATGTACTTTGCTTGAAGATTGTGTATGTGTCATAATCGACATGCATATACATGTTTTTTGTTTCTTTCAATATTATCCGCACTATATTCGTACGTATATACTCGAGACTTGTGTCTGTTCGTATTTAATATCGCAATCCGATATAGCTTTGTATGACATAACCATATCTTTATATGTAGATGAAATTTAAACCAAGACCTATGTGGAGGTTGGAAACACGGTGGTGGAAGTTGAGTGTTTAGAAATTTTAATGTCGTTCATATCCTTAAATTCTAAGTAAAATAAGTATAAAGAAAGTGGAAATAATTAATCATACTGAAACCAATATCATTCGAAATGGCTGAAAGTACCTTATTTAAGCTACAAGACTAGAGCATGCCAATAGCAATTTGTCCTAGTTACATCATAACAATCAAACATAAGAGAAAATCGTGTATGTGTGACCAAAATTATAAGAATAGCAAATAAGTATACTCCCCCCGTCCTAAAATTATTGTCCCCCGACAAAAAACACACAGTTTAAGAAAAATGCATTTATTACTGCTTTCTCTTTCTTACTTTTTGGCAGAATGACAGTTTTATCCTTAGCTAATTAATTAAAGTTTTATTTAATGTTTGTAATAATAATTTCAAACAAGGGTAATATAGTAAACTTGATCAAACTTCCCTATCTATTTTTAGTAGTGGATAATTAAATTGGGAGATCCCAAAAAGAAAACAAAAACAATAAAAATAGGACGGAGGGAATAATTTTTTTTGAAAAAAAAAAAAACTTTTTGTGATTACCTATGTTGGCTAAACGTACCATTAACTAAATAGTCCAAAGAATTACTAATATACACATTGTGTGACAAATTCACTGTCGTTTTGACAGTGGACTACTTGGTACAGTAATGGGCTCCCATTTTGGGCCAGCCTGATTTTGGTTTTTTTTTAATTATTTTGTTTTTGTTTTTTTTAAATTTGTATGTACTAAGCAGGAGGGAAAAAAAATATTACAAAAGTTTCGATTTATTCAGATAAAAAAAATACCCGCGGAAACATCTTCGATACTTAATAACTTTAAAATAATCGATATGGTCACAAACGTACAACCCATTATATTAAAAAAAAACCATATAGCAAAAAAAACAACAACTTTAAACATGAGGCCCAACACATAAGCCATATAAAAAAAATTATTACTAATATACACATTTGTCGACAAACTAGCCTAAAATTCGCATAAAATGTGGCCAAAAATATGGCCCAAAGTAAAAAAAAAAATCAAAACGGTCCCTCAACTTTTAACTATTTACGATTTTCTTACAAAAAAAAATCCCGTAAAAAAATTACAAAAAAAACATGTCAAGTTTTTATTGTTCACAACTTTTTTACATTCATCGGCCCAAATAAAAAGATATCAAACCGTCCCAAAAAAAGAAAATATTCGAGAAAAAATTAGCCCGTCCCAACGCAATTTTTTTTCCCCGAATCATACAAAAAAAGAAAATATTAAAAAGTAGCCCCGCATAACACATCGCCAAAAAAATACCCCTGAAACGTAAAAAAAAATTATTCGGGAAAAAATTAGCCCCGCCGCAACGCGCGGGTTCTTTTGCTTGTTATTTACATATATACAATCCTCATTACACATTGCATGCTGCCAAAATAGCATTAAGCCCTTTGGCAGGCTCTCTTGGCCCGCTCTGTACATATATACATTTACTTCCATTGGGGTCCTCCGGCCCATGTATTGTTACTATACAAAAATGACACCACAAAAAACAGTCCGACACATTTATTTAAATAAAAAATTTACAAAACGCACCCTCAAACTATAAAACAAATTACGAAAATTATTCTAAACTTTTATTTATTTACGTCTTTTTTATATAACAAATTTTATTTGTCAAATATATAACATATATCTACCGATCCATTCATAAAAAAACACTGCTGAAAACACCTTCCTATTGCAAACAAAAAGAGCTCAATATTGAAATGTTCTTGACATACGTACAATTTTATAAAAAATGTTAAAGTTTAATATATATTTTTCAAAAAGAAAAAAACTTTCAAAACACACCCTTAAACTTATTAATCATTTTAGGGAGAATTACATGTATATCCTTCTCAAAAGTTCATATTACATAAATATCCTTCTTAATTTTGTAATTACATCAACGTCCTTACCAAAAAAAGTTAATTACATCAATATCCTTCTCACACTTTTAAGAAGGATATATATGTCCAAAATCAATTAAATCATAATTATATTGATTTTAGATTATGAAACTATTATTTATCTCTTATCATGATCATGATCATATATTCATATATACTTTTTGTTCTCGAACGACAAAAAAACGTGTTGATGTAATTACAAAAATTCGGATATAAATATGAAAAAAATATTGCTCATATATATTTATTTGTTCATATGCATATTTGGTCTCGATTGATGAGAGAACATATCGATTTTTTTGATATATATGAGAATTTAAAATTTTGAGAAGGATATTGATGTAATTTCAAAAGTGTGGGAAGGATATTGATGTAATTATAAAAGTTTGGGAAGGATATTGATGTAATTATAAAAGTTTATGAAGGATAATGACGTAATTATGAAATTGAGAAAGATATTGATGTAATATTAAACTTTTGTAAGGATATATATGTAAATGCCCATAATTTTAAATTAAACCATAGGGTTAGACAATAAATACACCCTCATAACAGTCATAACAGGATGTCAGACAAATAAAATGAAAATACCAAATATAAATATAAAAAAAGCGCACTTTAAAAAAATACATGCTACATAAAAAAAGTTGTTCCGCCGCAACGCATGGATCGATTTTATTCTTCTTCACGTAAACATTATATCGTTTAACGGTGTGTACACAGATGATTTATCTATAAATGGTTAGTCGAAAATTGGTTAGTCAGTTTGGCATTTCATTGAACTGAAAACTGTATATACTTGGAAAATATGCAAAGTTAGGTTAATAGGTTATTTCAGCATTTGGTTTCGTTATTCGCTTAACTAATTATCTTTTTCAATTGCTTAATCAAACTTTCTATTAGCTATGGGCTGTAATTATAAGTTAACTATGTTTAAAATATTTATATTTTCAAACTCACTTCACATTAATATATATCTTATTAAAACTGATTTACCTTAGTTATATGTAGTCATGTACGTATAAAATGGTTTTACTAACCATAGCCTATTGATTATGGTGAAACATCCGTGTTAGTTTCTTTTGTATACAACCACAACTACAACCGCAATCACAATTATCTATTTTGTTACCAAATATAAGTTGCACTAAAGTAGTCTCGTCGCAACGCGCGGGTATACGCCCACTCGTTTTGCCTATTCATCAACTATATTGGTCAGCTTATTCTTTCTTTGTAACCATGTTATTCAACTTTATGTTTGGCATCAAAGATTATAAAGAAATTATGAATATTTTTTTCGAAAAAATAAGTTATTTTATATATATAAGCTTCTTTGACAAATAAAATTATATGAGATTATAAAAAAAATATCAAATGCTACTTCATGTAGTTTATAATAATACTCCTTCCGTCTTAAAATTATTGTTTCCTATTGACTTTTCAAGTCTTTTTTTTAACTTTAACATTAAATATTTTTGTTTGTGTTATATAATACTTGAAGAAAGTTATAACAATTAAAATACATTTAAAACCCAATAAATTCATATATTTTGCAAAAAAGTATTATATAACAAAAAAAAAATTAAGGTCAAAGTTAGAAGAAAAAGAGACTTAAAAAAATCAATATGAGACAATAATTTTGAAGCGAAGAGAGTAATCTCTTTTCATAATCTCCATCTTCATCTACATCTTCATCTTCAATTCCAGCAACAGTTACTTTTAACAAAGTACTCTTAACAAATATATATGCGTACGGACTACGCATCGATCTAGGTCAACACGTCACGCATTATATCCAATTCTAAATTTTAATTCAACAAATAAAAAATGTGTTTCTTTTTCTTATAAGATAATTAATATGACCCTTAACTAATTAAACTTGACCGAAGCCGTGTTTTTTGAATATATTATTCAAGTGTCGCAAGGATTTTCAAAGAAAAAGGTGACAATTATGACCGGTTCGTTACACTATAAGTTGGTCAAGACTCAATTTATTGAATAAGCTTCAAAATCTAAATTTTTTTGAAGTATCAGTATGTTAGAGAAAAGTTCTATGTAGAACAATATCTAATCAAAGAACAATCCACTTCATCTCAACCATCCATTTTATTTTCATCTAATGGTTTAGATTAATTTTTATTTTTATTTAATTAAAAAACCCATTTTCATCATATTTTTTTAAAATTAAATATCTCACAAACCGTTAATCGTTACGGGCAAAACGAAACATACCTCGCGACGAGAATTTAAATCATCTTTTATAGAGGGCATCTTTTTTATATATTCGAAGACTTTTTTTCGGATTATTTTTTTGATTACGTCTGAAAAAATCACATGTGATTTGTGATACATGTGATTTTTGATACAAATCACATGTGATTTTTTAGACGTGAGTGTAAAAAAATTCGGAAAAAAAGTCGTTCGAAAGTATATATAGAAGTGCACTTATGAAAGATATAAAAAAAATACTCGTCGCGATACTTTCGACGAACTTTTTTCGAGATTTTTTTTCAATCACGTCTGAAAAAATCGCATGTGATTTGTGATACAAATCACATGTGATTTCATTAAATCACGTGTGATTTTTTCAGACGTTACTGAAAAAAAAATCGAAAAAAAAGTCGTCGAAAGTATATAGAAGTGTCCCTTTATAAAAAGATAAAAAAAATACTCGTCGCGATACTTTCGACGATCTTTTTTTCCCATTTTTTTTCAATCACGTCTGAAAAAATCACATGTGATTTGTATCACAATCACATGTGATTTCTTAAAATCACATGTGATTTTGTCAGACGTGATTGAAAAAAAATAAAAAAAATTTAAGTTCGTCAAAAGTATATAAAAGTGCCCCTCTATAAAAAGATAAAAAAATACTCGTCGCGATGGTGTATTTTTTGTCGTTTAACGATTTATCGTTTGCTAGATATTTGAGTTTTAAGAAAAAGGTGGAAAGTGGGTTTTTTTTATTATGATGAAAAAATGAGTGGTTAGGATTCACCCATTTGTTCTTTAAGATGACCATGTTCTTTATGGATCTCACCTCCAGTATGTTAAGTTTCGTCGGTTTAATTAGTGCTTGATCTTGGGCTTGTGCACTTCGTTACTGGGCTTATATAAGGCAACGGGTACGTTTGGCTAAATGAAGTTGTAGATCGGAAGTAAAAGAATAAAGATTATTTTTAAAAGCTATTAAAGTATGAGTATTTTGATACGACCCTGTTTGGGGTTGTATCGGGATAAGATATCACTTTTAGCATGTACGAGCTTCATAAAAATAGAGAGAATAAGAGAGAATTATTTTGATCTTTAACATAATTGATTTATTATAAATTAAAGAGTACAAAGAGTATTTATAATAGCTAAAGACCTTTGACCTTTGGCTTTGACTTATCCTAAAATAATGATACTTTCCTAAGATAACGACAGTTAGCAGAGTCAAACATAACAATACTTATCTTAAACACATATCCTAACACGACTCCAACACAAATTCTAAACATCTTTTACTTAGTAAAGGAAAACGAAAAGTGAGGACTTTTGCATTTCAGAAAAAAAGAATCTTTCATTATTAGGAACGATGCTTCTAATTTTTTTTATTATTTTTAAATATATGTTTAATTAAAAAGCTTAAATACTTTCAAAATTGGCATTATTTTGATGGAGAAATCTGATGAAGAAAAAAAAACACATAAAAACATATGTGTCAAATTTATAAAAACAAAAACTTAAAAAAAAAGAGGTAATTAATAAAACTTGAGTGGTTTAATTATAAATAAATTATATAGAGTTAAGTGTAAATTTATAAATTTAAAATTTTTTATTATAACTTTATAAAAAAAACAAGTAACCCTTTAAACTTTCATAACTTATAAAATAGAAAAAATAAAAATTATATATCTCTACACTATATTTTAAAAAATAATGTATAAGCCCCGTGCGTGCACGGGGATTAAAACTAGTAATAACTATAAAGATTATCAAAGTTGTCTTTGACATTTTGAGAAGGTTCGGTTTTGGTGAGAAATGGTGCTCTTGGATTCAAAGTTGTCTTCGATCATCTAAGGGTTCGGTTATTGTGAATGGTAGTCCTACGAAAGAATTTCAATTTCACAAAGGTCTCAAACAAGGTGATCCTTTATCTCCTTTCTTGTTCATTTTGGTTATGGAAACATTACACATCTCATTCCAAAGAATAGTTGATGCTGGTATGTTCAAAGGTATTATGTTAAGTCCCTCTCTTCAACTTTCCCATTTGTTTTACGCCGGCGATGTTATTTTCATGGGTCAATGGAATGAGTCAAATCTGTTAGTTTATGGACGATAAATTAATAGTGGTGTGTTAGGATCGAACTCGAGACCACGGGATTGCACACAATACGAAAAGAGTTAACGAATTAATAATTATATTAAATGTAATATATTTATTAAATACACGAAAACGTTTAACGGTCGTTAAGTATTTAACGGTAAATGACTAACGAATAAAGGGAAGGACTAACTTTGTAAAAGGAAGTCGAGAAGGTTCTGGAACACCCACTGAAGATGTATATATAATTATTAGGTACTATACGGTTTCGTTTATTTTATGGATTCACTATCGGTATAGGTTGCATACATCGTCGGAACAGAAATGGGTAACCACATAACGTTAGTATTTTTCTTGAAGGAGGTTGAAAAGGAAAAATAGGTCTAGATCTTGCGAACTTTGGTGAAGAAAATCTAGAAAGGGAAGTGATTTGTGCACCATTTTTTTAGCCATACACCACTAAATGACACCGATAATGCACACAGTACAACACCGGTATGCATGATTAATGGTGTATGGCTAAAAAAAAGTGATACACAAATCACTTCCTATCTAGAAATGATTAAAAACGTGGATGCCTTGTTGCAGCTACAAGTAACAATGACGTGTATATTGCACTACTTGGTGCCCTTGTTTAGAAGATTACTCACTCGGCCCCATAATAATTACAAAAAGTTTTAAGTTAACTACAATTTCTCATCTTTTTCTACTAAAATTTTTTCGTTGTTAAAGAACATTTATTTAAAATTTAAAAATAACAATGTGAACATTTATTATGAAACAGAAAAGACGTCTAGTATTTTGATGTGATCCTAGCGTAAAGTAGTTATTCGTCTTCTAGAGATGTAATATGTGCACTTAAACGGGAAATAAATGTAAGAGTATTTTCGACAAAGCTATGTGAAAAGTAGTGTACGAAGTACGTTACAGTAGAATACAAGTGTGTGATATCGAGGCATTGTTTTTTTTATGTCATTTCTTTTCATTTGTGTTTGCAAGTGAAGAGATGAAATCAAATAATTATGTTTATTTTCTTTTTAATATTTGCAGCCAGCAGGGGCGGAGTTACAGGGGGGCACGGTGGGCAAGTGCCCCCTACCCAAAAAATTTGTAATGTAAATTTTCTTAGTATTTGAGATATTTTTGTAATATGCCCCCCCCCCCCCAGAAAAACGTCTTTTTTATCTAAATTGAAGCTCAAAATCAAAATTTAAGCATATTTTAAGAGTTTGAAGCTGATTTATATTAAATGTTTGTAACTAGGGGTGTCAATAATCCTGACCCGACCCGACCCGTACCCGACCCGACCTTATTCGGGTCGGGTTAATCGGGTTCAAAATTGAAGCCGGGTTAATCGGGTTCAAAATTGAAGCCGGGTCAGTCGGGTCAACCCGACTAACCCGAATTCGAAATAGGGTCGGGTATCGGGTTCATATACTTTGCCTATTTGGGTTCGGGTCAACCCGACTGACCCGAGTTAAGCTTTTTTTCTTTTTTTTTAATTTTGTTAATAAAAATTCAAATTTTCTTAATAAAAATTCAAAATTTCTTAATAAAACAAATAAAATTTTATAAATAGGACAGACCCGAACCCGACTTGACCCGACCCGACTTGGACCTGACCCGTTTGACCCGAACCCGACTAACCCGAGTTCAAATAGGGTCGGGTTCGGGTATATTATTTTTAGCCTCGACCCGACTTGGACCCGACCCGTTTGACCCGAACCCGACCAACCCGACCCGATTGACACCCCTACCTGCGACCCCTAGCAAAACCTATAATTCAACGGGGTTTAGACAATCTAATGCTCATGTTCATGCTGATTCAAATGCGATTGTGGTCAATGGTAATTCTCCTTTGATTGTTCCTGGTACTTCTATTTCTCCCTCAACCGCTTTGGTGTTAGATGATACGTGTGTTATCAAACGTGACCTGTCGAAGCATGCTATGGGTAGAGTGAAAGACGTTAATTCTATTCCCAATTTACGGACTCTTCTTATGGATGAAGGATTTTCTGATGTTAAAATCTTTTTTTTTGGGGAAAATGGTAAATCCCATCTTGGGGGAATGTGGGTGTTGTTTGAATTTGATAAGGAGGACACTAAGGTGAATATGATGCAACACACTGGTGTTAAATCATGGTTCCATGTTATCCAAGATGCGGTTCATGACTTTGTTAGTGATGAGCGTATTGTCTGGGTGGATATCGAAGGGATTCCGCTAAATGTATGGTCTTGTGAAACGTTCATGAGAATTGGTAAGAAATGGGGAGAGACGTTGGATATGAAGTTAATGTTGATTTTCTTTGGTAGTATCGTTTTGTGCATCAAGATATAACATCAGTATCAATATTGGAATCTTTATGAATTATATTTAAAGATACGGTGATCATGGTCTGTTGCGAAGGAATTATTTACATGGAACCCTACTTTTTTGGCACACAAGGAGATGGTATATTCTTCGGATGATGAATCTGTTCATGTTTCTAATCCTTGGTCGAAGAAAATACTCGGTCAACGAATGAAACAACGAAGACAATTTAAAGTTAAGATCAAAATACGAAAGGAAGCGATCATATCACAAGGAAGCCTAATGTCTACCGAATCATCACAGGTCATAACCTAGGTTCTACAGGGCTCAACTTGGCTCTGATACCATAATTGTAACATCCCGCTCTAATAAAGAGACCAAGAGTCACATTATGGTGTCATATCCGAACATATAAACGCAAGTGGAAGACTTTATTAAATAAAAATACTAAGTCAGGAAACAAAATGACTTCCAAAAGTATTAAATTCCAAAAAAGACTAAATGAAAAGATATCTTCCAACGAAATAAGTCTTAAACATAAATCCAAACAAGGGAATCTATCAAGGGTCGGTCCTCTAAGAGCTTCCTACTCTCGACACTCAAATCCCAACTTCCCACTTATTACCTGCTGCAGGAAAAGAAAACGCGGTTAAGCTAACGCTCAGTGAACAGATATAATAATAATAAGGGAAAAAGACAAAAGAATGACTGTGAATCACGAGAACCTGCTAAACAAATATTATACGAAATACGAATCGAATGAATAAGAATCAAGAACAACAAAGGAATGCCCACGCGCTCAGATATATGTCTAAACATGATACATGAATAGACCCTAAACAGATATAATCAAATAGTCACATAATCAAATGTACACAGGTATGCATTCCTAGATGTACCAAATGTGATATGGGGTGTATAGAACACACACAACCATTTACCTAAACTGAACGGAACAAAGTACCTAGGATGCATCCATACGCTCCCTGCAAAACAAAGTCATATTCATATACACAAGTACAATGATGAGTGTACATAAATGTAAGCTAATAATAATTAAAGGTCATCATTAAAAAAGGAACGCTGTAGACCAATCACACTGCCACAAATAGTGTCATGCCATTGGTGCATTAATGACATGGTCATGTGATGTAGTGCGTTAAACAGGATAACTAATTGGATCTGTTGATTCTACGAATACCCAGAAACAATTCTTCTAATTATCGTTGATTCGAGAGGAATACCGATAGTTAGGCAAATTCTTGACAAACTGCCAAAAATAAACTTTTCATATTTTTTGGAACTGAATAGCCAGATGCTTAGTACATTGGTTAAATAGGGAAATGAAACTGAAACGGGCCCTAAAAGACAAACGGGCCGAAAGTTATGCCAAAAACAAAAGTTCCAAATTCTAAAAAAAACACGAAAATGTAAATAACTCCTAAAATATGATGATTCAAGGCTCGAAACTCCCGTAACCCAACTATGTTTGGTTACCACGGCGATCTCCTCGTTCCAAGCTTCGAAACGGCTGGTCTTGGGCCTGAAACGGATCATCTGAGCCCAAGTTATGACCTTTTAAAGAAAGGGCCTTTCTTCACACGATCTTGGGCTTCCAGAAATAAAATAGCCCGTTCTACAATACTTGGGCCTGCATCATCATGGTACCTCCACGACTAGTTCAAATAGCTCGGGCAAGATTTAGGCAGAAGATATAAGTGAACAAGATACTAATGATCAAGTCAAGATAACAGATCTAACATCATATTCAAACAAGGATCAACAGAATCATAATTGCGAATATCAAATCAAACGGAATATCAGTGAATATCAAAGGAGTCATAATTACGGATAGCAAATCAAACGTAATATCAAAC
>BQNB010003897.1:3268-111509 GCA_026074375.1 Tanacetum coccineum
TATCTCTTTTCAACCAACATAAAAATGTGAAGATTATCAAACCTTACAAAGTGAACTCCAGATGAATCAATCAACTTCCAAATGGTCACCCTGTATCCTTGTAAAATTCTCCATACATCACTCCTTTTGTCTGGTTCAAACATAACTTTTAAATCTCCCCACAACACTCTTTCAAACTCATTGTCAGGCCTTGTATCACCATACTTTGCCTTCACTATCCTCCAAAGTGCTTCCAAGTCTTCTTTGTCTATTCCTTGTAGCATCCTTATCATTGAAGAATATCTCTTGGAACTTCCATCTGCTCTTATCAACTGATAATGTACCAACATACCCTCTTTATGAAGCTTATAATCAATAATCACTGGTAATTTGGTAGCAAGTGGTATAGCATCAATTGCTATATCTTCATCCTTTTTAATCACCAAAAGCTTCTTTAACTCAGCTTCATCATATTCATCAACTTTATCTGACTCTTTTTCTTTCTCTACTTTCTGTTTCTTTGAGGATTCCTGCTGTTGTTCTTTCCCTGCTCTTTTCCTTCTACTTTCTCTACTTTCTGCTGCCTTTAGTTGTCTCCTCTCTACCTTCTACCTTCTTTTCTTTGCTTTCCTGTACCTCAGAACCCATAGCTACAAAGGTATTTACCCTCTTCATTTCCTTATCAAACAACTTTTGAATTTCATCAAAACTCTTTCCTTTTAGCTGTTTGTATGTGTATCCACCCATGTGCTTAAGATAAGTAGACATTTGAGTTCTCTTTTATGCCTTGGTAGGAGGTCTGTTTCTCTTTTCTTGTGCTCTGAGTGCAGCAAAATGTTTTCTTCTTTTCTCCATCAGTTCCATAAATAGTTTTGCTTTTTCCTCATCTGTCAACTCCTCTCTTTCCTTTGATTGGAGTCTCTCAGCCAGTAATCTATCAGCATTCATCATATCTTGTGTATTTTCCCATGACTCAATCAATGCTATGTTGGCTTCTTCTTCTTGTTTCCTTGCTAGCTTTTGCTCTTCTAACAATTCAGCATCCAACTTAGCTTGAATATCTCTTGTAATTTGTTCATCAAGAGCAATTTGATCTTTTCTCTTCAAAGGGAAAATCAGGCTAAATCACAATACATTTTCCTTTTTTTTAGAACTTGAAAGGTTTTATCTCTTGTGGAACTATGAACTCACTTGGCTCCTGAAACAACCACCCTTATCCTTTGGGTCTTGTAGTGTGCTTGTTGTTAGCAGCAAGTAGTAACAACTTTAGGCTTAGCTGCTTTAATCTGTATAAGTGTCTGAGCCAAAGTGATTTCCTCATTTGTTGTAGGAACAACACTATCATCACCAGCAGTAGTAACTGCTTCACCAGCAGTACTATCATCAGTCTTAGTACTTTGTTCATCTTTCCCATCAACCTTAGCTTCCACAGGCATCTCAACATCATCCAAAACTCCAGTATCAAATATCAAGTCATCATTCTGCCTTACTTGAGTTTCATCAACTAAAGTTACCTCAACATCAGCATCAATATCTGCAATACTCCTCCCCTGTTTGGATGCATCTTCAGGAACACCCAAACTCTCCTGGTCTTTAGAGGACTCAACTCTCTGAGACATACCAACTTTCCTGAGTCTTTTCAAACCTGTAGGTCTTGATATTTTCCTCCTTTTCTACTCTGGATTCTCTTCTTCAAGCAGCAAATCTCATTAGCGTGAGAATCTTTACTTTTGTAAATCAAGAACCTGTATTTGTAATTTGGTACATAAAACCATCAACTCTATTAGTTGCATACTATTCTCACCACTAGGTTGTGGATCATTGGAAGGTGTTGGTACACTCTCCTCATTGCCTCTAATCTTGAGGAACTCTCCTTCCTTGTCTCTGAATCCTTCTTAGATTCGATTATCCTTTGTGTTGGGAAGATTGAAGATTGTTGATAAATAATGGGCTATTTGAGTGGAAATAAGTTGGTATGATCTTAATCCTGACCATTTCTTCACAGGTTTGAACCATCATGGTATCAAATAAAGGTGTTATTCTCCCAGAGAAATCCTTTCCAGCTCTCTTCATATTGGCAAAAACTTTCTTTGTGTGAAAGGGATTTACAAAAATCTTCTTGTGAGTTGACATATTACCCAATTGTTGATTAATGAAAACTTGAAGAAAACGTAGATACAGCAAGAATTTGACTCCTCCATCCAAGTGTTTCACCATTGCATCAAAGATATACTTTGACGATTGATTTCTGATTAGTTGCCAACATATGAATCAAATACGCATAGAATCTGAACTCATTCCATGTAGTGGATTTAGCACTTAAGCATTGAGTAATAGTATGAATGAAATACTTCCACTGTGGAGAGAAAAAGGCTTTATAAAAAGTAAGCTTTTGAGAAGGCTTTTCATACCCCATACACGCCAATTCTTCAAAGATAGTAGCAGTTGGAAGACAATCAGTACCTTCTGCATCATCCAAGTGAAGATCTCTCCTTATGCTTGACTCTGTAACAATAACCCTCTTCTTATCAACTAAGGCTTGTAATTGTCGCACTCCATTAACTGTCTGTACCTTGGCAGTTGCCCAAAATTGTTCAATGCAAGATGTGTAGATTACTGGATTAACTGTTAAGGCATATGAAACAGAACTTGCTTTCAGGAAATCGATTATCTCTGCAAACCCATCACTTTCTTTGGGTTTTTCCAAGAACGCAACCACATTGTGTGTTTCACCAAACTTAGCTTGACTAACAAATAATGGAATTGATGATCTAGATAAAAATTGAATTAGGGTTTATGGTTGGTGAGTATTTGAAGAGTGAAATCGAATAAAGCACCAATATCGTTAAAGATCCATAAGTAGTTAATTAGATTAGTTAGTAGTAAATGAAACCCTTAATCGAAGTATTTATAGAATCACCCTCAACAGCAGAAACTTGAACTGACAGCATTAACATACACTTAACAGCAGAAACCAATACGGACAGTACTAATTTAAGCCTAACAACATTAACTTAAGCTTACTAGCATTAAGTAGAAACTGAGCAACATTAAAAAGAATACATCAGTAATCATTCAATGTTTATTCCAATAAGCAACTTTCACCATCAAATTTGATTCACACACTCTCTCTTTTTGTTTTTATGCTCACAACATCTCTCAATTCTTTTTGCTCACATAATTACTCATTTTTGTTTTTATGCACACATCTCTCTTTCTATTTTTAAGCTCACAAAATCTCTCAATTCTTTATGCTTAATAATCATCATTTCTGTTTTTATATGACAGTTTTGTACAAAATCTCATCAATTTACTGAGTTTCTACTGTCCTCCCCATTCCAAGTGTGTAACCTCTAAGAGAGGTGGATCATGGACTGTTATAGATGTAATCTCAACCTAGTGTTGCGCATTCACATCCCCTTATATGGTATCTTGGCACTTGGGACCACTACCTGAATCAATTCCCTAAGAAGTTGATTCATTAAGTGTTGCCATAGATTGAGTCTTATTTGATGTTTACCAAGTCCTGGCTCTGCTTCTAGCTAGAAGCAGTAGTGGAAGCCATCTTTCCATTTCTGTCCACCCAACTTCTTATGGACTGCTCATCACCAACCTTTGTCAGGGGACCACTAGACTGAGGTATCTTGGTGTCCCGACCTCTTGTGATATGCCTAGATGTGTTTTAATCCCTTTTGAACATACTTATGATATAACACATCCTTTCATCCATGCTTGTTGGTTGTAGAAATAAGAAACCT
This sequence comes from Tanacetum coccineum, assembly GCA_026074375.1. Lineage (NCBI taxonomy): Eukaryota > Viridiplantae > Streptophyta > Magnoliopsida > Asterales > Asteraceae > Tanacetum > Tanacetum coccineum. Next base: position 7,006 of record BQNB010003897.1, read on the forward strand.
CCCCTCAAACAATGCCTTAAGTGATAAGAATTAGAAAACAGTTGCAACTTTGGTGCCTATGTCCTCTTAACAGCATTAACATTTGCCTGACAGTAGTAATTCAATGCCTAGCAGTATTAACTGAAGTCGAACAACATTAACTTTATCTTCAATAATTATGGCAACAACATTGCCTTTAATCATTCACCAAGCACCTAGAAAAGGGACTAGATAGACATGGAGATTCATTGTGGATCCAAAATTTAGGCATAAACCAATGTATAAAGTTAACTATGTGAACCAAGACCTTTATCTTTTCTTAAAAATGTGAAGCATTCAAACATCTTGTATTCAAACATGCTTTATGCAATGCTTAGATTTACCGCCAAATATACAAATTTAAAACTTTTCTCTTAGCCAGCATTAACTTATAAATAATGATTTAACAAAAATGTCTTAAGTATAACTAAACAGTTTTATATTATTTACCTTAGTTGTATTAATTGAGAAACTAACAGTATTAATTCCTTTACAAAAATGTTTCAAAAACACAAAGAGATTTAGACAGTTTAAGGGATTTAGCATTCTAATACTTGAGTCAGTACTTGAAATCTGCCTGCATCAATAACTTTTGAGAAGATCTGAAAACATTTAAATCAGTAATGAAAATTTTAACACTTGTATTAACTTTTTAGTGTTGAATTCTTATAAAATGATGTAATCTCTAATATGTTTTGTTTTAGATATGTTATGAACAGGATTTTCATAATGAGGATATACTGTTATTGTCAATATTAATAACAGTGTTCATGAAATTGTACCCATAATCCAGCAATTGGTTTTGAATCCAGAGTACTTATCCACAGTAACTGGTAGCAGCCACATATTCAGCTTTAGTTGTAGAAGTGGCAACCACAGTTTGCTTTTTACACTGCCATGATATCAAACTGTTTCCCAAAAACTGGCAACCTCCAATTATAGACTTCCTATCAAGAGTTGCTCCAGCATAGTCACTATCAGTATAAGCAAACAGTTTAAATGGAGAATCTCTAGAATACCAAAGGCCTAAAGTTGGTTTGCCCTTTCAACTATCTAAAAATCCTCCTTGACTGCTAAAGAGATGTGATGTTTAGGAGTAACTTGAAAACTAGCACATGCAACATACTGCATACATGATATTGGTCTAGATGCCGTGAGATACATTCAAAGACCCAATCATAAGATCTATAGAGATTGTACATCAACATCATAGCATCTTCCATCCTTGACAAAGGTTTCTCCAAAAATCAACAGGAGTTGAAGTAGGACTTTACATCAGAGCTAGTTGAATTTCTTCAAAATTTCAGTTACATATTTGTCCTGAATTATGAATATTCCATCTTCCTTCTGTTGTACTTGTAATCCTAGAAAGAAGGTTAGTTCTCCCATAAAACTCATCTGAAACTTATCTTTCATTAGCTTCTCAAAACCAGAGTACATAAACTCCTTGTTTTTGTTTGAGCCAAAGATAATCTCATCTACAGTAGACTTGTAAAGCAAAATATCTCCTTTTTGCTTCTTGATTATATAATGTTGATCTATCTTGCCCTGTTAGACCCAATGCTTAACAATAGTTAGCCAAAGTTTCGTATCATGTCTTGGTGCTTGTTGCAACCCATTATAAAGTGCTTTGACCACCTTTGTAAACTTTGTCTGGAATGGTCAGAGATCTTTAAATCCTGGTGGTTGAGTCACATAGGCTTTCCTCAATGGTTACATATAAGTAAAGCACAAAAACCATAAAGAAGCATATGCAAAAAACTTTTTTTGCCTCATTTTGTGCCACAGGTGCCAAAATCTTCTTTAATAATCAATACCCCTTTTTCTTCGTCTATGACCCTATGCAACTAACCCTTGTTTATTCCTATCGCATTCTCTTCATTCTTTCTTGTTTCGGAAGACCCATTTTGTTCCAATGGCCTTCTTTCCATTAGGGAGATCCACTAGTATCCAAACTTGTTGAAGATTGAATTGCAAAAGTTCTTCCTGCATTGCTTCCACCCAGGATGAATCAGATAGAGCTTTACCAATGCTTGTTGGTTTAATCTGTGATAGGAAACAAGCATATAAACAAGTATTTAGGGTATCATGTGTTTTCTGCTCATACACGTCACTGAGAAACCCTTGTTCAAAAGTAGGTTTTAACATTCTTCTTGTCTGAACAGTTGACTGCACTTCACCAATCACATTGTCAATTAGATGATCTTTATGTATTCTTGTATTGGGAGTGTTTGGAACAATATAGGAATTTGTAATGTTCCCCAAATCAACTTCTGGTTCTTCTTCAGTGTTGTCTTCTTTATTTGACCTAGCAGTACTAGTTGATGGACCAACAGCATTAAGTTCAAGAAAACCAGTATTAACATTAGGACTGACAATATTAACTTATTGCCCAACAACATTAACATCTTTATGTAGGATCCCGTTAACACTTTACTTCATATAATCGATCACGAATCGAACTAGAAAATGAGAAAGAGATGTGAGTTGTTCTAGAGAGAGAAAGAAGAGAGAGAGAGATGAGAGAAAATAGGAAAAGATATTTTTAGATATTTTGAACAACTTCAACAACTAACTTTTCCAAGTGGAAAAGTTCCTTATATACCCCGACACTTAAAAGTGACACGCGGGATATTTAACTAGGACCCGGGCTCGGGTTTTGCTTGGGATTAAACCCGAAACATATACAATATTAGATTAACTATCGAGCCCGATTCCCGATATTATCCTATTACACATACTAATTAAAACCGATGTATATCGTAGAGTGACGAATTCCTCTGTTCGAACGCTATAGAGCAAATTGCGGCTAACAATCTCCCCGATAGTGAGGTCTTGAACACGGGAACGGCTTCCTTTATTGACCTCAATTAATAATTAAGGCTAACAATCTCCCCGAGGTGAGTTCATTGATGACACTCTCTTTATGAGATCAATGGAGATTGCTTTTGTCATTAGCTCAATGCGGTCATGGTTTTTCTTTGTTATTTGTTGTAGGCTTGTTCCCTTCATGCTTTTGCGATCTTGACTTTTATGCCTTTTTTATTATCTTATCGTCTTTGCCATCTTGCGAAACTTATGTCTTTGACCAAAATGATCATACTTTTTATTATCTTGAAAAGCTTTAAAATCAGAGTTTTGCGAAGAGCTCTTTGTCCTTTTGATCTTGGAGCTTTCTAGTAGTAGTCTTTGTAGATTGAGCATTGGAATGGGATTGAGGATGACGTTACCACCATTTGATCTGATGGTTTACGTTAGTGATAAAACGAGAAAATTGATTTAAAAATCAATCGACGTATCACTCGTTAAAGTGTTTTTGTAACACATCGAGAGTGTCATGTTTTTATCAACATTCATCAACCGTCAATTCATTTACTGGACCAAATCGATATCCAGTTGTCACAAGTTTGATTCATATAGAATCTCGCAAATCACCTACCAAGAGCTTGTTTGATGCTGGCTCAAGCAGGATTTCCATCTTCATTGTGAATACATTAGTATCACTCGGATGTTCTGGCAAATATCACAATGATATTGCGTAGGACTCTTGTTAATAGCTTGTGAACTTGATGATGTTTAACAAGTGTTTGAAATGGAATGTGTCCTAACGAGATTTAGATTGATCTCTTGGCTCTAGACTCGATTAGTGCATTTTGGTTTTAGTACTCGGAGGCTTAAGCAGATTGCCACCTTTTCAGTATTACCAATCTCGGAGTGAGATGTCAATAGATAACGTGTGTATCTCCGTGACAAATGAGACAAGTTTCTGTTGAGAGAAACCCGAATGGTTGGGAAGGGTTGTGCATTGCATCACTGGGTCTTGATGTCTTTTCAATGTAGCAATCAATTGTGATTTTGACAGCAAGTTTGTATTGACCCAGGTTTCTGCCTTAGTTGTGTGGGAGGTTCTTTCTTTAGACCCTTCCTATCCAGTACATTTCTTTTCATTCTTCAACGCCTTCACGCTTACCAAGATGTCATTATAACCCCTTGTTGTTATTGTTCCAGTGTGTTAAGCTAAAAATCTTAGTCGGCATTTATTCAAATTATACTTCATCTCCAATGATACTAAGGCTGCTATTCTAACTTTGGATTATCCTTGGGTAGATCCTCCGGTTCTGGTTGGATCATGGGATTGATTTCCTAACCTACACTTATGACTTTCAGATTCGTCGTGAAATTAAGATGTTGTGGGTATAAGATCGAAAACTAAAACCTTTCTTATAGTTCACACTTTGAGTCCATTGTAGATCATATTTTAAAAATACATTTTCTCCCCTTATTTTAAATATAAACACTTTGTTGTTAAAATTCATTGTGATTTAAAATATGTCTTGAAAATCTGTGGGAGAAAATATGGTCAGGATGAATGTTAGGAACATTTGGATAAGGTTTTGTATACATAAGAAATGGTCGTTGATGAAGTGATACCAAGAACATTAATAATTTATGTTTTTCGGGTAAAAACTCCATCTCTCAAAAATAGGACCAATTGATATTTGTTGTCTTTTGGAAAACATTGTGAGGTTGGAGTGTTGAACACACAATTTTGAAAAGGATTTATGAATTCGTCATCGAGAAATCTTGATAAATTACTGTTTCCAAACTTTTTTGAGAAACCAAATGTTAGAGGATCTTTTTCTAACGTTAAGGGTAAGCGCACATGAAACGGTACACTATCTTTTTTCTTGAGCTAAAAACATTGAAATATCTTGTAAGAACAGCTCAAGTGCCGAGAAACGTTAATTTTCTCGTTGTGAGGATTAGATAATAAACCTTCCTTTATTGAAGTCCAGGTTATGTACTGAGATTTGCACATAAGCCTTTAGAAAATTAGAATTGGACATGTTTTGAAAACTTTTGAAAACTCTTCGATCGACTTCATTTCGCCCCGTGTAAATGTTAATCGACATTTCTAGAAGCAACGTAAAACGAGTGTTATCGTTCCAAGAGACAGTGTCGAGAAGATCTTTTTGGAAATTTTCTTGATTTTTATGATTTTGTATTTGTATTTACGCTGTTGTCCTCAGCATTGCGCTCTTTGGTGTGGTGGAATAGTAAATTCCAAATATTGTCGATGATGTAGCTGTCTTGAGACTGCGTGATAGGACAACAACTTTTGGAACCAGCTATTGACTTGACAGTTCATTTGCTGTGGCGTGAATTCCGAGTTTTTGAGGACGGTTATGCATCAGAAGTCATTTGATGAAGAACGAGGCCTGAACTGATGTGATGATCAGACGTGATTTCATGAAGTCTGAAGCTGATCTGCTGTACGATCCAAACGTCTTTTGAAATTGAGGAACAGTGCCTGAAGTGTTATTTTCAGCAGACACCATTAGATCATTGAGACCGAGGCTTGAATGCTGTGTTCAAACGATCCATTTTGTGATCATCAGATCATAATTCTTTGAAGCCCTGTTTTATGAGTTTTCTTTCATTTTCGACAACCCAAACTTGAGTCCTTCCTCTGTAGGAGTTGAACGATGTACTTTTTGTTTTTTTGTACTTTAAGAGAGTATGTGCACTGACATTAAGGCTTGTCGCTTTCACATTGGTTAGGATATCTGCATTTGAACCATTTTGGGGTTCACTTTCAACATTTGTTGTGCTGAGGCGAATGTCTTTCTGTTGTGAGCCCAATCTGACAAAATTCTTGAGAATTCTACCCGTTGGTTGCCCCCTAAGACAAGGATTAGGACTTGTGGTTTTTCTAATGCATCAGTGGTTGTCTTTTTGATTGAAAACCTATGCCTTTTGGGATCTGTCTTTTGGTTTCGTTGAACCCTTATTTGCCTCTACGGGTTTTGTTTATGTTTGTTGTCTTATTGGATGGAAACCTAGCACTGCGAGTATATTTTTCAGGAATTTTATTACACAAGCGTCATGATTGCCCTTATAAGACACATTTCTGACACGTCGAGCAAACAAAATGTTTGGAGTCAGAAATTTCTAGGGATCCTCAGAGTGATCATGTGTCGTTTTTCTCCTAGCTTCCTCTAGGTAGTGATTTTGAACAATGTCGTTTGAGCTATACCTAGATGAGCTTGGACGCAATCAATGTGATGAGGTTTGCTGGGGCAGATTCTCTTCCTTAGGCAAAAAAATGATGTGTTATGGATGGTTTTGACAAGTGTTGTTCACATCAACTTGGGAGGCAAACTGTGGTATTGAAATTCTGGTTTTTCGACTTAAAACGCAGTCGGTTTGTTGTCTACAACGGATTGGGTTTTGAGTGGGTTGTCCAACCGGTTATCCTAGATTGATGGCTTTGCAACTTAGTATTCTTACTATTTTCCTGTTACGTTCCTTAAACTCATTTTTTAATGCTGGATTTTGCGCAAACCCCTCTTTTTTGGCTGGATGGAGAAGAGTGAGGTTAGTACTCTGCATTTTCATTAGACTTTTTGTTCAAATGTGCCATTAAAGAGTCGTAGACGCTTTAGGGCGCGCTGTTGGCATTAGCTAGAATTGGCTGCGCTTCGCCGTCTTGAGTGGTGAGAGAGATCGCATGAGACTCTGTGAGCTCTCTGTGCGGTAGAAGAGGATGTCTGTTTTGTAATCTATGTGCTGTCAGCGTAGGTTCTTTTTATAACTGCTTCATTTCTGCGAGTTAAGTAACTTAGCCACTTTATGTTCCAATTCGATGTTTATTGTTTCAATTACATCTATGTCATGTTTAACCTTGGCTTCATTACTTGTTACTTTCAAAAATTGACCATGTTGCCCTTCTTTTAAAGCTTGATTTTGATATTTAAGTTCAAGATTAACACAATGTGCTTCCATTCTTAAAAAATCTTTTTGAAATTGGGCAACGGTCTTTTTGAGACGAATATTTTCAGATTCAAGAGATTGATTTGAGAGTTCAGTTGTCTGGTTATCAGTTAATTTAGCAGGCAAAGGACATGTGTCATGACATTGTTCAACATTCTGGTCAACCTTTCCTTCATTATTGAATTCAGGTTGCTCAGTATGCTGTTGTCCAGTAGCAAAGATATTGATTTCAGCAGTTGTTTGTACCTCAACCATTGGCTCTTCATCATATATGGGTCTGATATCTGCATCATCAGCATGTGCATCATTCCCTGATCTGCTGCTTGTATCCTGCTCTTTTGATTCTGTCCTAATGCTTTCTGTGTTAACCAAACTAGCATCCACTGCTTTTCCCGTATCAACCTTTCCCTCTGTTGTCTGAATCTGTCTTTCATTCACCCAGCTGTCATACTCTCGTTTATGCTGTGCTCTTTCATCAATCGACTTCTTAACAGATTCCATGTGTTGGATCAGTGTGTCACGGAATTCTGGAATTTCGAGTCGAGTGTATTGTAGGAATTTGTTGCATGTCATGTCAACATATTCATCATCCAAATAAATCCGTGACTTGATGAACCCAAAATATCACTTTCACTTCATTATGAAACAAGAAAAATAAGATGAGAAGAAATGTGGAAGAAGTTTAGAGAGAAGAAAAAAGATGGATGAATACTTGCAAAATTACAAATGAGAATTAACAAGAATCAACAAGTATCAACCCCCTCTCCATACTTGGAGAGGAGTATTTATACTTAATACCATACATTAATAAAACTTTGCCCAATAGCACTAACAGATGTACTAACAGTAGAAACTCTGTTAGTGCTATTAGCATAACCTTGCTTCTGTTGAAAAATCAAATTATCCAATTCAGCTCTCAAATCCTATACATTCTGGTCACCTTCTTTATTTGAAGCTCCTCCTTCCTTCTCTTGACCATTTCTTTCACCCCTTATATTTGGTGTTCTTCATTATACTTTTACTAGCATCATCACACGGTCCCTTATATATAAGGGGGCCGCCAAGCCTATAAAGGGTCGCCGCCTAGACTCCGCTCCCTTTTTTGACTTTTTGTGGGGAATGTTATATCTGGTGTAGAAGCTTCCGTTTTGGGGGGAAATTTTGAATTTCAAATTTTAAGTTTTTAATAAAACTTTTTATTTTAATTAGAACATATTTTGTAAAAGTATTTAAAAAAAAATACTTTTATAGAATTAAAAGTGAGGATTAAGAGAAAAATATTTTCTTGATCACTAATCATGCTTAATTATTTTGTTTGTTCATACCTTAAGTGATCACAAATATTAGAAATGAAATTTTACATTTAATAATTTGTAAACATTTATTATTATTGTAAACGTTTTTACATTTTGTTATTATCAAAACGTTGAGAGGTCGAAAAATATAAATAAAGTTTTTAGGCATTATTTGTATTAACAACATTATTAAACCTAGCAGTATTAACTTTTTCTATAAAATTATTGGTTTTAGCTGATGATTTTTGGTTAAAAGGCCTTCTTACAAGTGAATGTGAATTAAAATAAGAGTATGTTGTTGGTAATACATCATTCACATTTGGTCTAGGTGCAGCAGTATAAATACGCCTGGCAGCACTAATTGATACTGCTACTCTATGAGATTTTTGCTTAGCAGCATCAACTGGTACTTGTCCAGACTTTGTTAAGATTGCAGTTGGAACAAAATTTCTTTTAGGATGTGGGTGAGTCAATTTATTTTGGTGGTTCACCCTTTGGGCATTGTTCCATACTGGTCTAATTTCCCTTTTACTAGTAACCCTTCCCTTTTTATTTAACACTGGTTTTTCTACCATTTTATTGTCATGAAAATCACAGTCTTTGATTAAATGGTTGAAACTACCACATACAAAACAAGCTTTCTTTTTAAATTCAAAACCATCCCCTAGTCTTTGAGTCATTAAACCATTCCAATTTCTTTTGTTATCACTAGGACTCTGACTGAACTTCCAAGGTTTTTCAACAGTTGAATTTCTAGCATTAACAAATTCAATCTTTTCAAAGCTAGGTTTGGCTGTTTTCTTTACTTCTTTAGGCTTAAACACATTTTCATCTTCACTATCTGATTCCCATTCCTCAATGAGATGAGCACTAGACCTAACAGTTTTAGGTTTTTCCAAACTATCCTTACTAGTTATAGTTTCACTCATTTTAGACATAAAGACAGAATTATCTAACCTAGCAAAGGACAAGTCAGGTCTTGGGGGCATGTAGTTCCCAGTGTAGGGAGGGGGAACTGCATGAAACCCTTCACATGTTTTGAATCTATCATTTACTGAATTATCATCCACATCAATGTCTCTACTATTAAACACACTATGAACCACTTCACTCTCATTCATATAAATATTATTTAACTCATTCTCATTCATTTGACCATCATAACCAATGCCAGTTTTGTCTTTAGCACTTATTTGACTATTAATCAGTTTAGTTAGATTCTTTGATGATTCTTCAAACTTTTCTAATTTGAGTTTCAAGTCATCTTTTTCTTTTAAAGCCTCTTCTAACTGATTTTTAAGCTCTGTGATAGAATTATCTCTTACCTTAACATCATATTTCAAAAATGCAATGTCTTCTTCAAACACAGCTCCATTCTTTTGATGAACAACTATTCTAGCTTCTAATGATTCTAAGCCCATTTGATAACATATTATTTCTATATTAGCTTTATTAAGGGCTTCACGCTGTTGATCATACTGTTTTTGAAGAGCTTCATATGATTTTAAATAATTTTTAGAGCAAGGATGTTACCTCAAGAGTTTGATACTTGTTGAACTGTTGAACTGGGATGTAATAGGCCATTTGAGAAAGTTTTTTTGATCCTTCTTCAGCCTGAAAGCTCAATCATAACACCTATCCCATCTTGAACAACCAAGAATTTGCAGGAGTCATCCACTGCGTACACACCCTTCTATGGAGCATCTCTCATTTCTATTTCTCTGATTCCATGGTGCCCTGCATTCTTAGCAAAGTGACCTTCTCTGTGGCAATTGAACATTTTCAACCTCTTGTCTTTTCAGTAGCCAACAGGTTTCTTTGCCATTGAACTGCACGATGTCCTTCCTATCTTCTTTAAGAATTTTTTCACCCTCATGGTAAGCATGGCCACCTGCCATTTAAGATCTATCTCTTCAAGATCATCAGTATCAATTGCTCCAGATCTTCATTGTTCCATTTGCTGTGGTACTATTAGATTGATTAGCAAGAAGAAAAACATGACGCATCGGATAAGTTGAGGAAGGGAGCTTGTCCCTGTGAACTAGCAGTAAAGGCATCATGAGCAGTTTTAATGCTTCATGAAGTACTGCTAGTGTCTTTTGAAGATACAAAAGCACATTTGAGAGTGTTAGCTTGCAGCTTGATTGGGCCTTTATTTCTCAGATTCATACAACCTTTAGATGATTAATACAAATCATCTATGGCAATGTGTCTAGATAGATTTGTTTTATGATTAAGGGCATATTGTTTCCAAGCTAATGGTTAGACTTCTCAGCAACTTCAGATTTGCATCTTCCTGAGAGATAACTTCACCATGCATTTCCAATTTGCTAATGAGTTTCTGAAACCTATCATAGGTTTTATGCAGTCCTTCAGATCTTGATGCAGCAAAATTCTCATATTGCTGCTTCAAAATGGTCTTCTGCATTTTCTTTGATTTTTTGTTTCCTCTAAACCTAGTCTTGATTGCTTCCCATAAGGTCTTTGCATCCTTGATTCCATGAATTTTCAATAGGTGCTCATCAGGAATGGCCAACAACAGAGTGCTTTTTGCTTTCAATTCATTTTTCCTTGCTAGTTTTTTGTTTAGTAGTCTTAGGAGGAATAGGACCTTCAGCACCAACACTAGCTGATGCAACTGATGCAGGAGCATCACCATTCACAATAACCTCCTAAAGAGCATAATTAGTATGAGTAAGATATTTTGCTCCATTCTCATGCTCCATAGATCATAGTCTCCTATTTTGAGCATAGGTAGTTTTAGTGCAGACACTGTTTGGGTAGATTCTGAGTGTGATTCCATCTTCTCTTTGACAATGAGATCTTGTGTAGATATAGTGTTCTTCTTTTCCAAAGTTTCTCAACAAGCTCTGATACCACTTGTTGATCCCTTCTTGACAGATCTTACTTAGCTTGTTAAAGCTTAGTTGTATTGGATAGATCCAAGACAACTATGGTAGAAACTAAGATTGAGAATATCACAAACTATGCGAAATCTAGCTTGTAATACTAAGAAGAACAATAATACAGTAAAACAAGATCTTTACTAAACTTTCAATATATTAAATACTATTTGAGTTACAAAATAGCTATGAGTACTAACTATGATTGCTATGCAAACTATGAAAAACTGATATGAAAACTGATATCTAGATCTATGCCTTAGGGTTCCTTTTATACACCAATGAAACCTTAATGGGCTTACAAAACACATCAAGTGATCAATGCATATCTATCCCTAATATATCTCATGCATATCATTTTAGCAGTACTAACTATATAACTAATAGTACTAATAAACTGACAGTACTAACATTTTGTACTGACAGTACTAACTAAGCTTGGCAGTACTAACTCTTCCCTTGGTAGTACTAACTCTTTCCTTGGCAGTACTAAGTGAGATAAGTTAAATTCCCAATAGGTGATACTGAGATATTGCAGATTAGTGAAGAACTAGGAGAAGATGTGGATAATCAGGTAAATCTAAAGGAAAAGACTATTGAACTTGATCAAGACCAGGCTGGATCAGACCCTGGTGAAACTCACGAGTCTTGACCTCCACTAAAGCAGGTACTCATGGATGAAGACTAGGCTGGACCAGGCCCTAGAATAAGCTGTGTGGCTCTTGTTGGACCAGACCCTAAGCCCACGCACGAGAAATTCATGGCTAATTTGTACCCTAAGGTTCAAGAAAGTTTGAAGTTTCCTGCCGATGAACATGTCATCCTAGAGGATCCACTAAGTTCAATCGGGACTCTCTCGTCAATGAATAATCTAGAAGATGCATATGCTATTGGGGATCAATTCATTAATGAAAAATCCACTGATGATAAACCGGGAAAACTCAATGTGGAAGCAGAAGTGGCCTCCATGGTTACTGTTCTAATTTATCAAGCACCTTCCTTAGTTCCTCCACTGTCCACACTAGTTATTGATCTTTTACTTCCTAAACCTGCATCATCTACCACTCAAGCACCAATCTTTACAGCACAACAACGACTACAACAACAACCCTTCCACCTCCTCCATAACAACAAAGCACAACTAAATCAAAGTTAGCTGAACATGTCATAGCTCTTGAAAAGAAACTCTCTGGTTTAGAGCAAAAAAACAAGAATCTCGATAGCACAACTTGAAATCTTGGTTACAAGGTCTTCACTTTGAAGCTAAGGGATCTGCCTCATAAGATTAATGAAACTGTCCATGAAAATGTCAAAGAGGCGGTACAAATAGCTCTACAAGCTCCCCTTAGAGATCGCTTTAGAGACTTGTCCGAAGAAGATATGAAAGAAATGCTTCACCAAAGGATGTTTGAGAGTGGTACATACAAATCACTTTTGGAACATATCGCTCTCTATGAAGCTCTTAAGGCATCTATGGCACGGGCACAGAGGGATGAATTCCTTGCTGAAAAGGATAAGTCATGCAAGCGACGTCGTGACAAGCAAGACCCTCCTCCTCCCCTACCAGATTTGGATCTCAACAAAAAGAAACGACATGACTCTAGCGCTTCTGCCTCCTCACAGCCTCCAGCTCCACAATCATCTTCCTGGAAGAAGTTTGACACTAGAGATACTCCTTCAAGCTCCTCCAAGCAATAATCCGGCATCATTCTGAGTAACCAGTTAAAGACATACCAATGCCAGATACTGCCAATATATCTGATTTAGAGGACATTGATTCTGCTCATCTTCCAAAGATTAAGCCAGCGTCAAAATGGTTGAAGCCTATTCCAGAGGAGGACATACCTAAAACTCCAAAACAAGACTGGTCCGTTCCTACGAATGATCTGCCAGAACCAGCGAACGGCTAGGCAAATGCACTTGCTAAATCCTACAAAGATCCCGAGGAAAGCAAGTTACTTCGAAATACTGGTTATATGGGATCATTCATCACATGGTTTTGCAAAAGGATTGGGAAGAAAAAGTTTAGTAAGTCTGACTTGGAAGGCCTACCATACAAGGTAGCCAAAGCCTTTCATGAAAACAACATCTCTCTGTAATTTCATATGGAAGAGTGTCATCGAATGCTTACGGATCAAGTTGATTTGGTTAATCCTGAAGGGCATCGGTTGGTTCCTGATGTGAGCAAACCTTTACCCCTAGGTGGACCTCTGGTTTAGGTAACCATTCAGTCATAATTCTTCCTTAATAAGGATCTGGAGTATCTAGTATCAGGTGATAAAGGCAGAAGGTCGGCATTGTCTATTTCCAAACTGAAAGCAGATCAATATCTAGACTTTGGACTTGAAGAACTAGTACCGTCACTCTGGATTGAGAGTGAACGTGAGTATGATATTAGTGCTGCTTATGGTATCTCTCATTGGTGGTTCAAGCGAAAAGAATTCTACATCACAAGACACAGTGCCTCCTCTGATCACAGCAAAGTCAGATCTTACATGCGGATTCTCGGTGTTGTCAGTCTCAAGACTTATGAAAGATATGGGTATCCATTCTTAAAAGAGATTGTTCTTTGCAGAGCTGACTACAAGGAATACAAGATTTCAGAGGCTGGCTTCAAAAATCTGCATCCAAATGATTTTAAAGATTTGTACCTGCTTCATCTTCAAGGTCAGCTCAATCATTTATTTGGTGACGACAAAGTTCGTCTCTTCAACGCAGTCAACCTGTGGATTAGAAACATCGTCATCAGAAGACGTGTAAAAGATCTGCAGCTCGGGGTTGAAAGTTATAAGACAAAACTTAATCTTACTCAACCAGATTGGGATGCGTCTGACTTTCTGTTCAAAGAATACTACACTATAGTCAACAAGCCAATAGTGGTTATCTACAGAGACAGGAATGATCAGAAGAAAATGATGCGAGAGACTAAGGTGCACAAGTTCAGTGATGGAACATTGCAAAGGATTCTAGACAAACTGGATCACATGGTTAAAGACTTCAAGTTGTACGAGTACAATAAGGGCATGGAAACAAGAATCTGGTCTGAGGATAATCGAAGGAGGAGTAAGGTGTTAATGGAGGTGATCGAGAGGAGGCTCAAGATTAGGAGAATCTTCAAGAGTCTCGAAAGCTTTATTGGTGGACGGCTAAGAGATGTTGACTATAGACTTATCCAAAGAACGGAATGAATTCATCCTTTCGACACTCAAGTCAATATCATCTTATTGTATATAATATATCTTGTACATTGTTATATGTATCTATGTAGTGTATAGTTAAATGTTCAGTGACAAGTATAAAGTTTTTCAAGAGTTTTCTCGTTAAACTCAAAATCTTTCAAATTTTTTATACTTGTCACTCACACGTACCTTCATAGATTCAGGGGGAGCATTACGTTGTTCCCCACTCGGCTCATGACTAATCAACCATTTTTCTCCCAGTTTTCTCACATATTCAAATCATTTGATATCCAAAATATCAAAGGGTTTGACATTTTTTATAAGGGGAGAAAATGTGATTTAAATATGAAAACTGATAAAAAATGTGACTTTGTGGACTCATATGTATACTCCATCCTCCTTGTGCTACCCACTTTCTCTTAATCGATACACATGTTGAGGGGGGGCATTTCTGAAAATTCAAAAACAATCAAGGTACTAAAGGCTTTAATATTTATATCACAAGTACTTGATTGAGTTTTTCAATTGGTTTTATGGCAAGGTGAACTATACCAAAAAGACCGACCATGTATTTAATCTTATCAGAGTTATAAAGTTGGTTATGCTAGGTATTAGTTCCCATGATCCAGCCAGAACCGGAGGGATCTACCTAGGGAAAATCCACTAGTTAGTGTAGAAGTCCTTAGGTTTGACATAAAAAAGGAGTAAATGTGAGAATAAGGGAATAGTATCGACTGAGATGGAGCTAGAACTGGAACATACCCAACAAGGTTCTAGTCATGAAGTCTCGGTAAGCACTGAACGGGTTGAAGAATGAAAAATAAATGTAAGGATAAAGGGTGTAAAGAAAGAATCCCTCCATTCACTTAGGCAGAAACTGGGTCAATACATCTGCTGTCAGAATCACAAAGTTGATTGCTAACATTGAAGACTGACATCATGGACCCAGTAATGCAATGCACAACCCTTCCTAGCCACTCAAAATCTCTTAAAAGATTTATGTTTCTTTTCTCACAGAGACTAAACACGTTATCTATTAACATTCTCACTCTGAGTTAGTTGATATTGAAGAGGTGGCAGTCCGCTCCATCCTCTGATCACTAAAACCAAAATGCATAATTGAGTCTAGAGCCAAGAGATCATCAATTAATCTTATTAGGACACTATTCCATATTACTTGTTCTTCACACAATGTGAAAACAAGAGTTATCATAAGAGTCCTACGCATTATCCTTGTGGTTTTGCCAGAACGTCTGAGTGATACCAAAGTATCACAGTGAAGATAGAAATCCTGCTAGAGCCAACATCAAACAAGCTCTTGGTAGGTGACTTGTGAGATCCTTAATGGGTCAAACTTGCAACACTGGATATCGAATCGGTCCAGATTATGAATTGACGATTGATGAATCTTGATAAAATCTTAACACTCTTGATGTGTCACAAAAATACTTTCTCAAGTGATACGTCGATTGATTTTCAAATCAATTTTTCTTCTTCAATTGGTAAGATAGTAACTAACTGATTCACTTTTATCGTTCTGTCGGCTTTGAGATGTTCCGATTAAGAGAACATGCAAGTAAGGCGATTCTGATGTTTATACATTGGAAGATCCGACACTTATACTAGAAATCCTGTCAAGGAGATTCTTCTTAAGATTAAATATACCTGATCATAGGTCGGTCCTTACAGGATCTGGAGGTTAATCCAACCAAACTCGGGCAAATGACAAAGCCATATTCGTCCATAAGCTTTATTGCTAACTATTCTATTACAGGTTCAAGTAAAGATTGAGATGGAGATACCTCGTTCCGGTGGAGTCTATTTCATAACCGCATGCTCATACTTGACCGATACATCTAAAGAACTCATGAAAGCTCAAGTATATGTTTCAAAGCTTCCACAACTCTAATATCAAAGTCCTCTCGAAGTGATCTAGTATTAAAGTTATAGGAACTTCAAGAACAATGAATAATCAAGCTTTTACC
The DNA here is from genome assembly GCA_026074375.1 of Tanacetum coccineum. Classification (NCBI taxonomy): domain Eukaryota; kingdom Viridiplantae; phylum Streptophyta; class Magnoliopsida; order Asterales; family Asteraceae; genus Tanacetum; species Tanacetum coccineum. The sequence goes on from BQNB010003897.1 coordinate 23,160, forward strand.
AATCAAGAAAGGTATGAGCATGATGTTCCAGTTGTTACAAGCATATGACAATGAAAGACCACAAGTTGATGATCAGAGATTAGATTTGGCTGATGATCTCAAAGAAGCTCAAGATCACATATCAAATACAATCATAAACCACAAGACAAAGACCACTACATCAATGTACAAGATATCACATGAAGAATCAAAGACTACGAGTTGAACACAAGATCAATCAAAAGATTGCTGAGCTTAAGTTAGTATTTTTTTGGGTGATGATATCATCAAATAACGTCATATTTTACCATCATTTATCCCATACATTTTACCCACTTTTATATAATTAATGCAAGATATTGGTACTTAATTGCTTCAAGTTTATGATTGCAGTAATTAAGGAGTCACTTGTGAAGATGAAGCAAAAAGGCATAATTCTAGAGCTAAAACGAAGACATTTGAAGAAAATTGTTAATTGCTACAATACGCCGTATCCAGCAAAGAAGATACGGCATATTAGCGCCAGCTCATCACAAGAAATGCGTAATGATCAATTCCTGATCCAGCGTATCACTCTTCATCAATACGTCGTATGCACAGCTGTTTGTCAGTCAAAGATATGCAATTAATGTGATTGATGGTAATTAATCTTGATTGATTTGATCTTATCGCAGACTTCAAGGAAATTAACCCTATACGCCGTATTTACCTCTCTTTATATGGCGTATCAAGGGCATTTTTAGACAGTATAAATACGAGGCTCAAATACGAGTTTTAGTGTGCAATATCATATTCTCTGTATAATATACATTTGAAGTCGAATTTCTTAAGCCATAAAGAACAGCAAAGGTCGAGCACTACTCCTAATTTCATAGAAGACATCGTGTAATTCTTACTTTCTTAATCATTTAGTTTTTAATTGTTTGATCACGTTTGTAAAAATGACAATGATTGTGGGCTAATACCCTCGGGTATTATCCATGTTAATGAAGATTATAATGTTTGGTTTGTTTTAATCCGGCTGGCTTAATTTATCGTTGATTGTTTAATTATGTTTGTCGCCTTATACTTGTTTATGTGCTTGTACATGCGACCTATCATTCAATTGGGTCTAGTGAGACTTAACCAGTAATCTAGATGCTGGGATAGCTCTCCATGTTGTGTTTTGTATGGCCGGACCAATAGGATCACAAATGACACCTTATCATTACTCTTTGATTATGAGCTTATTTGGACCGGTAGGTGACCCGATAATTGTTCAACTAGTATTGTTCTCAATTAATTGGTAATTGATTTTGGTGGTGGACTATCATTGTATAAAACAACATCAAGCAATAAGTGGGTAAAGTCCCAATGGGCTAGGGTATTCACAAGATCACAACTGCTTTAATTCCCCATGATAGATTATAATTAGACTATAGGATGCTTTATGCGGATGCGTTAATCGTGACAAGATTGTTTGTATCTAGGTCTTAGGAAGAAGTACCGCCTAAATATTAAGAATGATATGTCGCCACGAAATAAGCAGCCATTGCACTAATTAATCAAACCAATATTTAATTGGATTTAACATGGTTAATACAGTTTTCTATTATCTGGTTCGTACCGCTCCTTTGTCTTGTGTTATTTGCTTTAGTGTGTATTGTGCTTAGAATTCTTATTTGTCACCGTAAACCTGTACCAGTCTCTCAGGCTGAAAACCCCCCATTGATCTCTAGTAAATATGTACAGGTTTGACAAGTAATTAGACTAATCTAGATAGATTAAAATACTGATAGAATATTAGGTTAACTTTCACCCTTTAGTTCGACACCTTACTTACCGTGAAGCTACATCTTGACTGGGTACTCTACCCGTTAAAGTGTTGTCTTTAGGTTTGTAGGCTAAATATAAATGTAAAAGTTGATAATCATAAATAACACCTACACAACGACACATTAGGTGACCTCCCTTAGGAGGAGATTGTTAGATATTAGAAAAGGACTCGGTCACCCCGTGTATTTTACCGTTTATGGTAGCTCATAGTTAAACGTTTAATGTATAACATACGGTAATGGGCCGGGTATTAAACCCAACGTGTAACCATTAGGCTGGTTTTGTAAGCACTTATATAAGTCTCTTCCATGCCTTGGAAGAGGTGGTTAGTCATTTTTATACAAGTCACACTTTCTCTCACTAGAAAACTTTTCTCTCTAACTTTTTCTCTCTAGACTTGGCTAATCCATCTATCTTCCATTGTATTATGATTTCCAATATCCTACAAAAACATGAGTTGGTGGAAGTACAATAGGGTTTTTAGGCCCTAAAATCGTCCCTAACAGCTGCTAAATGAACTAGGGTTCGTATCCTCTTTTTATTCTAAAGTTACACACTCAAAACCCTAAATTCGGGTTTGAATATATAGGAAAAACGCTATGACGGCATCGCATTTTAGTCGTGACGCCGTCATGAAAGAGAATATTCCAGAAATTAGGTTGGGTCGTGATATGTGACGCCGTCGTGGAATCTATGACGCCGTCGTGGGATGCGTCGTGACGACGTCACGTAGGAACTCCGACGCCGTCTCCAGCTGCTGAGAACATAATCTTGAGAAATGATGGTGTAGGTTTGTAGTCTTGTCCGTTTCTTCTCCAAATGAGCCCAAGTCACGTGTAATTCTTCCAAATGCCCTCCAAATGAGAAATACATGAAAAGGAACGATTAAGTATCTATTTTGGGCATAAATGCACAATTTAGGGGGTTAAATGACCCCGAAAAAGTGTATAAAATGACACCTCATCAGTTTCAAACATCCAATCAAGTTCTAGTTGTATAGTGTGTTACAAACACTTAGTACTATGCACCCTTATACGGGGAGTGAGGAGGGGCCAATCTCCTAATAGCGCTATCCATAAGTACTAACGTCTCAATCCCGTTAACGGGGAAAGTGAGTTAAAAGTAGTGGCGGATTCCAAGCATACAACAACATACATATTAAGTTCAAGGTTCCAAGTTCAACACGTTTCTAAATTTCAACAAGTTCAAATCAAGTTCAAAGTTCAACACGTTTCCAAAGTTCAACAAGTTCAAATCAAGATCCATACATTCAAAACAAGTTTAAGTTCAAATATGCTCAAAAGATTAATTACTTAAATGTAATTGCTTAACAAACGACACATCATGCTTTCCACCCTAAAACATTTAAAACATGTAAAAAGGGGAATATGAGAAACTCACCTAAAATAGAAGTATCGACCGAGAAAGTCAACAAAGGAAGAAGAATGACAACAATGATCTCAACCGCGACCTATAATAATAGTGGTCCGCGTATAAGAAAATGCATATTTTGCATAGTATAAAATGTATATATTCCGACATACATGATAAATTATATCGTAGAATCCATGAGTGCGCTAAACTTAATTTTACCCACTAAGTGTTACGCCTTAAGATTTAATTCCATTTTAACCCATTCGGACTAATATGAAATTTTAGTGAAAATTACCCATTTTGACCCGTTATCAAGATTATGACGTCTAGACGCAAATAAAAGTGATAAACTAACTTATTAGTTGTAATTTCAGCTTTAGTTATTATATTTTAGGCCTTAACCATTCTCCATAACGCTAATTGACCATTAAAAGAATTTCACCAAGTTTGACTTTTTATTATATATTTTCCTTAAGTCTGACACATCCAAAACAAACCGCTAAAATATATTTTCACGACTCGGACTGTAAAGTATTATAATGTAAAAAAATGTTTCGGACAACTTTTTAGCTTTACCCGAGACCTGGAACAGCCCAAAAAATAACCAAAATGCCCCTGCAGGTTTCTGTAGAAAACTTATCTTTTTCCTAAAAATGTAATATCTAATCATAAGCTTTTTGACCCGTTAACATACATTTTTAGCCTTAGTTATCCTCTCAAAAAAGTAAAACGGCATTTTAAACAACTTTAATGTTTCGGCCAAAGGCCGAAACGGACTAGAAAATGACGAAAAATCCCTTTTTCAGATCTGACAGCAACCCATATTTTTAAACTATTGCAGAATTTTGGCGAACATTTCCTAGACTTCTTTTGGCCTTAAAAACTTTGTTTGTAAGAGTTACGGGTCGTCCCTAATATCGAAACGAAGCTTGGAACGTCCTCTATCATAATTTTAAGACCAAATTCAGTTTTAACAATTTTTGACTTACTCGAACCGAGTCGCTAATTTTCTGCATTACATGAGTATCTTTCAACTCCTTCAAAACTTCGTTTTCAAGTACCACCACATCGCCAACACACTTAAACTAGCCTAACACCACTACTAATCATCTCAAACTAACTATGAACCTCAAAAACGCACATGCAACACAATCAATGGATTCTCGATATAAAATCAAATACATGCAAACAATCTTTAATAAAATCAACATAAAAGTAAACCAAAAATACTTACAATCTCTTAAGAATGCATGAAAATCACAACAATCAAACTCTCCTTGGGTTTGATTCTTGGCCGAACACCACAACACCCAAATCAAAGACCCAAAACTTGATTTTGTTACACCAAATCTTGTTTACACACTTAATATCAACTCCTTGTAACCCCAATTACATTTAATTAAATCGAAACCCTTCAAAATCAAAAATCAAGAAAATCAAGAACTTGGGAAAATCTTATGCATGGTGGATTTTAACTGAAAAGAATGATGAGGTTTAGTTTATAATTGATTTGGGATATATATGAAGTGATTTGGAGAATTTTTGAAGATGGTTTCTTGATGGTATCTGTGCGCTTCGTTGGAACAAAGAGAAGGAGGAAGAGGGGAATGTTTTTTTAACTATGAGTTTTTATGGGAAGAGTTGATGTAATCTATGAGATTTTATATACAGGATTTATTAGTAGATATCTTCCGTTTATAAAAAAAATAAAAAATAAAAAGACGTCGGTTTGGGTGTGGTAACCGGCCCCCTTTATTTGGGTTGGGCTTGGTTGGATATCCTTTTGTTGTTAAATTTATATTACACAAATTCTCGAGCCCAAACACTTAAGTAACTCGTTATAATTTGTAAAAAACGATTTCAACGCGGTTTCGGCCAAACGCGGGTAAAAGTCAAAAAATACAAAAATAAGAATAAATGAGTTTTCGAAGTTAAAATATGGAGTTATCGATTTCTCGAACGCTAAAACAAAAAATTATCCAAAGCTCGACTCGCTAATATTTAAAACGACGATTTTTTATAAATCGACTAAAAATAATAAGATAAATTATATAAAATTATATAATTTAAAGCTCAGGGTAAACATTTACTTGAAACTTGAGTTGCACCAAAATAAAGTGTTAAATGCTAAGAGTAATGTAACCATATAAAAGTGACTCCATAAATAATCAAGAGAGTCTAATATCATACGTTTGCTTTCGGTTACTGACCTTAAAATTGATAGATGTCATAGAGCTAATCACCTGAACGGGGATTGTCAATCCCAAATAGATCTATCTTATAACATTCGCGCTTACCCTCCGAGTAATTAACCGTTCATGCAACTTAAGCCAATCCGTACTTATTTGCATCAAAGTAAATTGTTGCGTCCATGAGTGAAAACAAGTATTGTATCCCACTGCGAGATATGAATGAGTGTGTAACAAATTTGTAACGAGTTTGTAATGAATATGTAAATAGTTTTGTAAATGTGTATGTAAACGAGTAGATAACCCAGTTGTAAACGAAATCAAGTATGTAAACAAGTATGCAAAAGAGTATGTAAAAGAGATTGTAAATAAATATGTAAACAAGTTGTAACGAGCATGTATTCTCCCCCGAGATTTGTAAAGTAATGTAAACATGTGAAAGAGGGGCTATAAACTCACCTCTAGTGAAAGTAGTGAGTATCGCAATATCAACAAAGTAATCGTCATAAACGATCCGGAATGCAACCTAATTAATTATAGGTAGTATAAGTATAGTGTATTTAATATAAATAGAACATCATAAATTATAGAGTTACATCACCACCTATTAGTTTTTGTTTAATTTATTAAAGTTGAAACGATATTTAATTCACGTTTGTTAATTAAATGTCCAAGTATATGCATTCGTAAAAATATTACCTTTGTCCAATAATTGATTATTAGTTAATAATATTTGATTTAGTATTTTTATTGTTTATATAATGATATTATATAAATGGTTTAATTATTTTATAAAAATAATATTTATAAAGTTAAAACCGTATACAAATATTATATATAAATGTTACTACAATATTTCTTAAGGTTTTTATAGTCCAAACAGACCCGAAAACACTCGTAAACCATATTATAAATTGTTAACAGCTTGGTTGTATTTTTATAAAAATGTAGAAAATTGTTTATAAAAATTAATTAGCTTTTGTAATTTCTATTTACCTGAAATCTTAAAAAACCCATAACTCACTCATTTTAACTCCGTTTTACTTGTTTTTTATATGTATGAAATCGTGACGAGATAAACTATTCAAATAAAATACTCACAGATATTATAAAAATCTGAGCCGAAATAGTAAACTCAAACTGTTTATAAAACTATTTTTATAACTTTAAATCTTGCAAAACTCATAACTTCTTCGTTTTAATTTCGTTTTTAGAGTTCTTTCTATGCACGATTTCCTATTGAGATGATCTAATATATATATATATATATATATCAGATCCAAAACAGTACTAGTTTTTATAAAACTACTTTTATAAAAACACTTTTATATATTTAATTATCGTAATCTCGTAAATATCATAACTTCTTCGTTATAGCTCTGTTTTTTTGAGTTTCTTATATGCACGGAATCCTCATAAAATGTACTATTTAAATCTTAGGTGAAAATATTTTACAAAAATTCATAGGTAAACAGTTTATACAAACTGTTTGGAATTTAGGTTTATAAAATTTGTTTTATAAGGTTTTAACATAATTAAAGTATTACAAGTCCTCTAATTTAATTAATAACACATCTTGTGTATACTTGATGTTCTCACTTTTATGTCCATTAACTTGTATCCAAAAGTCCCAATGAAATGTCCTCAACATTAATTTAGGTATAAACTTTATAAATAACTTTTAACAATTAATTTATCAAGTAACTTTATAAATTAATCCACACTTGTATAACATCAAATAAATCATGTTCTTGCATCTAACATATTTTAAACATTATTTCATCATAGTTAAATATATATTTGATTTATGAATCTGCTTGTTCTTATTTTATAACTTTATAAAATAAATCATAAGTCGTGATTAACAATATAACAATATGTAAATATGAAAATGAATAATTAGAAAGATTAGGGTTTATGCTAGACCGTGTGATGATGGATGAAGATGATACACAAATCAAACCCAGGTATTTAACACTAAATACTTATCAAGAAACCCTAATTATATCTTGAAAACCCTAACTTCTTGCTTGAATAAAACCTTGTTTTATTAATACACAAGCTTCCATATCACCTTGATACACCTTATATATTATATCTAAGAACACTTGTATGCTTATAACCTTGCTAAAATCAAACTATGGAAACCTTAATGAAACTTTTTTAGTCGTGGGTTTATGAAGAGAAACAAGAGAGAAAATTTGATAAATTTGCTAGTTGTAAGTATGTGTACAAGGCTTGTATTAGGTCCCTTTTATAGTGCAAGTATTATACAAAACCATGGATCAAGATTGGCATGAGTACAAAGGGTACAAGTGCTCTCCTCCTCCTTAGGAGGAGGGGCACGGTTTGGAGAGCAAGAGAGGACATGAGATTTTCGAGCTCGATAAGGCGGCGGTCAGATGTACTCGGGACATCTTTAGGCAAAGAGATTGCCTTGACCGGCTTAGCAAAATCCCTTGGGTCATTCCAACTTATGTTGTCATAGAGGCGAGGTCCTCTAATAATGCCTAGAAATCTTTGGCATTTCTGTCACGAAGTTTACCACCGACTGATTGATTGATGGTTCGTCTCGTAACCGGATTGACATGGTCATAAAAGATTTGGACTTGGAGCCAAAGATTGATGCCATGATGATGGACTTTTTGGAGTATGTCTTTGAAACGACTCCTTGCTTCTGAGAGAGATTTTCCATGATGCTGTTGGAACATCGGGATATCGTTGCAGAGTTTTACAGTCCTTCCCAGTAGAAAGAATTGAACAAGGAAACGGGTAGTAAGATCCTTCCATGTGGTGATGGATCCTGCTGGAAGACGTTCAAGCCAGTTGCTAGCTTGATCACGAAGGGAAAATTGAAATAAACACAGGCGCGTTCTTTCCTTATTTTCACCGTCAAGGTCAAGTGAGTCCACAAGTTTTAAGAAATCCTTGAGGTGTTGGTTTAGATCCTCGGACCGAAGTCCGCTGAATGAGCATCCGTTTTTCACAAACCAGATGGTGTCGGATCGAAGAGGTACCACATTGTTCCCTACGAGGAGCCCAATGGTATTCCTATAACCCTCGTGGCTAGGTTTGGAGTAATCTCCAAGAGTGCGGATAGGATTCGCATCTCCCATGGTGGTTGAAGAGAATAGATTACGAAAGAAATAACACAAACAAAAGATAGACTACGAGAAAGCTAATATACTAAAATTAAAATTCTCACTTGATAGGAATCAAACGAGTAGAACTAAGTTAAACAATGATCGAAACCTAACTATTCCCCATGCAACGGCACCAAAAACTTGATGTGGGTCTCATAAAGACTTCACAGGAAGTTTTACAATCCCATAGGCAATGTACCTAATCGTTGCAGTGTAGTATAGGCAAGACTCGGTGGTTGTTATCGTTCTATAAGGGAATCGGTTAGGAAGGCTGGAACACGGTCTAACATAATTCTAAGGGGTTAAGAGAAGATTTTTTTTGTGTTTTTATATTTTATAGATAGCAGGTAAATCAATGGTTTGAGAGGTTGGTTTGATTAACTAATAATTAAACTAAATATAATCTATGCTACTGGGGATAACCTTATGATAAAAAGATGTATTTACATAATCATGCACTACTCCTCAGATTGCTTCTACAAGATTTGTTGCCTTGTCACACTTGTGATGATCTGTGTAAGTATTTCCTATGTCATGAATGGATTACACGAACCCGCCATCTATTTAATATTCTGTTAAATCAACGCACAAATAAGGTAGTATGAAGACTATTACAAGGCCCCTAAGAGTATATTAAATGCATGTGAAATAACTTAAGAGGGATCAACCATATTAGGGGTAAGGTAGTATGAAGACTATTACTAATGGTATCCTTTATACACTACTCGGGTTTCCCTAGACGTCTATGCCAATTTAATATCTTATTGCTAGTTTTCTAGAGCCTAACGCGCACATCTATCAACAAGAAGCAACATCACAAGATTCTACAACCTAAGTTTCATGTAATCATAAGTTAATACAAAAGAGGGTTTAGCCTAGCATATTAAAGATAAAGGAAGAATATAAATCAATCACACAACACATAGACATATTGAATGATTAATAATAAATAATCTTACTTGATTAAAACATGGATTAAAGGTAGTTACAATAGGGTTTTGAGGCCCGAAAAACGACCTTAAAAGCTGCTAGAATGACTAGGGTTCCTCTCCCTAAAATTATACAAAGTTACACCCTTAAAACCCTAATTTCAGTTTAATATATATAGGAAAATCGCTACAATGGCGTCGCTTTGAAATCCTGACGCCGTCGCCATGAAGATGATTTTAGATCCTCTTCAAGTCGGGCACATCCTGACGTTGTCGCTATATTCCTGACGCCGTCACTAGATAGATCACGATGGCGTCGCTTTATGCCTGTGACGCCGTCTCCATGCACTGTATGCATAAATCTTTAAGAGATTTGGTGTAGGTCCGTAATATTGTCCGTTTTTTCTCCAAATGAGCCCAAGTCACGTATATTTCCTCCAAATTCTATCCAAGTGCTAAAAACTTGAAAATAAATGATTAATCACGTAATCTACGCATATTTGCATGATTTAAGGGGTTAAAGGAACCCAAAATAGTGTATAAAATGACACCTCATCAAATACCCCTACACTTGGGATTTGCTTGTCCTCAAGCAAATGGGCTTTTCTACCTAGACAATAGCAATATTAGGGTCATTTAACCTACTCTTTAAAAGTATTTTACAACACAACCTTCTAGACCTCGTAATTAAAAGCATGGAAAGTATATAATAGCACCTCACATAAGTGTTTGGGATTCTCTCTTTCTCTAGTTTGTGTAATAAATTATAACATAATGGGGAAACAGAAAATCAACACTCATTATCTGCCATAGCATATAAATTACCATAGTCTTGGTAAAGGATCAAACCTCTACCGCTAGGCGCAAGTATTATTCATTATTGTCAAAGATCTATTTTAAAGGGTTGTGGGGTGTAGGTGTAAGATAACATTAACATAAACAGAAATAGATGGTATACATTTGGGGAGTGACTTTTTGGGTGAATTTGGAGTGGAAGGGTTAGCTAATTATTTTTAAGTATAACGTTGGTTGGGTTGCTAAGCCGAAGACTCGAACAAAATATACAAACTCTACACAGCTCTACACCAATCTCTTTCTTTTTCTTTTCTTGACTCTATGATAAACATAACATAAGCAAATGGCAGTCCGTACATTTTTTCACTCTTTTTTTATATATATTTTTTCGTACACTTTTGCCCTGCCATTGCATAAACATATAATACATCATACGAGTTTATAGATACACCCCTACACTTGAATTTTTACATACTCAATTATTTACAATCTAACTAATGACCCGATTTAAGATGGATTAACATAACATGGAGCTTATTGAGCTCTATTAGGGGTAATAAATTACTTCTTCCCTAATTCTTCATAAAATGAATATTATCATGAATCCCAATCGTCCCAAAACAGTATTTACAAGGATAAGGACTTAGCAACCGTGTACTCAATAATTAACTTGGGTTAAAACAATAATGTACTAAAAGTGAGTACATACAAGGTAGGATAAAGCGATTTAGGTATAAAAATTGGTTCAAGGGTTAACAATGCTCTTCATTAATAGTTTGGCTTAACCAGAAAATTACAAGAACTGTGAAAAAAGATATGCTCAAAGGGTTGTACTAGGGGTATGCTACACTAAAAATGAGTGCATGGCAAGAGTGTAGGATAGTTATATGATCGATGTGACCATAATAACAGTTACAGGTTTAAAACATGGGTTAATCCTAGTGTCTCTTATCTAGCAAATCCAAATACTTACTATGCGGTCTTGGGATGCATCACAAAAACAAGTTCTAGAATTTAATATACTACCGGTACACTCATATAATTTAATACCGATACCAATGCTTGATAAAAGGCGACAAAGACCATACGTACACATCATTAACGACAGAATAGACACATATGTCTGCGTTCGAACCTTAACTCGAGAAAGCTAAAGGTATAAACTATCTTGGGTATCAATAATGGATACCCGAATTCCTAAAGATCTAAAGGCGAACCTCACATTTTTGGGGTGGAATTTTGAGGGTTTTTATGCTAGTCATACACATTACTATCCATGAGACGCTATTAATACTCAGTTTTCGTCAGTATGTGTCATAAAAAAATTTAAATTTTGGTCAAAATTACCTTTTTTATGCTATGTTTCGATATATTACCCATCATTTTAAGGAACAAGCAAATGGCAAATAAAGGAATAATTTCTAAGGCTTATTTTCCCCTCTACACTTAAGTTGAATATTGTCCTAAATGTTCTATAAAAGTACCCGTAAAAAGAATAAAAGGAAAAGAAAACAAGTAAAAGAAACTAGTACTCCCCTGGTTTGCTCAATAATGGAGGAGAAACATGTGATAACTGGTTAGATTGTCCTCCAAGAATCGTCTAATGAAACTTCCTAAGAATTTCCAAGCTTCTTCTTATCAAATATAACCTGTAATCAAAGACAAAGACAAGTATACCAAGCGTAAAATCAGCGGGATAAATATATATACAATGAGAATTTAGGGTTTTGACTCTATGAAAGCAGTAAAGATAGGATGAGAGTAATGATGTAATCATAGGTTTTTGCAGGTTTAAAAAAATAATTACAAATTTTAAGTATTGCACATTCTACTTTTCAAAAATACTTGAAGAATATTGAATCTTCACATTGCTGGAGATGCGACACCGTCGGGTTCTAATCCCTACACCGTCTCCAGGCACTGTGAAGATTCCCTCTTTGCTTTTAATGAGAAATTTCCTGCACTTAATTTTATAAGTTATTTTGTAGAAAGCACTGCATAAAAACCTAGAATTAATCATTATAATCATATAACTCAGAATTGACGCGAATTAATCTAAATAATTTATTTTAATTATGTTTGAATTGGTTCTTAAAAATCGGATATATCCCCCTACAATTATTTTGTGCAATACCTTTGATTGTAAATAAAACGAAGTTACAAACAAACAAAGCATGATTACAAAGTGATTCAAACATAAAAGAATAAATGAAAAGAATTAAAACACATAACACTCCTAATATGTGGGAAAAATAAACATTGGGTTGCCTCCCAAGAAGAGCTTTTCTTTATTTATGAGTATTGTAGCTAGACTCGAAGTTACACGTCCTTACGTGACTTCTCCTCTATTTCTCTTAGCCTTCATAGCTATTAAGCTCTGAATGGCTTTGCACACATATTCATCATGTTTGTATTTGGGTCCTAAATCTAAGCTATTAGAGTAGTGGGTTTTTCTGATGCTGTCAACGTCACTTTCTATGGCAAAAGGAGGTATGTGATCGGTTTTTATGTCCATAAAGTCTATGTGTTTAAACATTTCCATCTTGTGGGGAATTTTAAACACAATCTTTTCCTTATCTTTTTCAAACGTGATTGTTCCTTCCTCCATGTCATAGACGAGCCTAGTTGCTTCTACGAATGGTTTTCTAAAAATAACAGACCCTAGGTCATGATCAATGACACTAGTGGTATCCTAAAGCACCATGAAGTCACATTCGTAGGTGATGTTCCTAAAAAAAATTTTAGCCCCCTAACTCTCCCTAGAAAATTGTAGATTTTCCTAGTGTTTGATGGTTTCCTTCTTGGCCCTAACCTTTTGCTCATGATCCAATTATAATAAAGCCTATACATTAGATTAATTGGTGATTGCATATCTAAATAGGCTTGCTTCTTGTCAAAGTGGCCAATCATGCAAGAAAATTTAACGTTATTTAAGTTCCCGGTTCTAAGCTTGGCCTTTACCCATGGGGGTCGAGGGTTTTTCAAGAGCCATTTCTGATACCTTAATTCTTTCATAGTGGGGAAAGTGTCAAAGTGTTTTGGGCTATCTTCCTTTTCTTCTTCGATTTCATCTTCAGTTTCTTCCTCGAACTCCTCTTTGCTTTCCACAATCATCTTGTGATCCTCGTACTCGGTTGTACTAGTCTTCACATTTCCCTCTTCCTTAACTTTATCTTCCTTATTTAGAATAACGATTGAATTAACAAAGTAAACACGTTTTGGGGATGAAGGGTTTCTATTTTGTTCTGCTAAGGATGACTAAGACATATATTTTGGGGAGAGTAACTTTAATGGGCTTTTGATTCCCTTGCCTCGAAGCTCCTTTCTTGTAGGGTTGTTAGTAGATGTGAAATTCATTTGAGCTGCGGGGTTTCCTGCAGTGTCATGAATGGGAGTGTCATCAAGCTTTTCAGAAATGACATTCCATAATAGATTAATTTTACTAATCATTTCGTCTTGATGTTGTCCAGGTTGAGTCCTTAGGCTGGATAGTCTTTTCTCTTGATGAGAGTCAAAATCAATAAGTGCCTTCTCAAGCTTCGTTTGGTAATTAGACGAGCATGTATAGAATGAGCTATTCCATGGGCTGGTAAATGTCTGTGCATGTGCCCAGTTAAAGTTTGGCTTTCCCTTCCAAGTATTGGCGGCTTCGTTAAAGTTTCTTGGTCCTTGGTTCTTAGTAAACTACTTACTTCTTGTCCCGTCGGTTTGCGAGGATGCATAATTAACAAAGGCTTATTCGGGATTTTTCATGCTGTACTGAGTGTCATGGGGACCACTGCATATCTCACATGAAGAAGTGATTTTGTTCACTTGAGTAGGTTACGTCAGAGCAAGATAACCTTCCATCAAGCATTGGACTTGATTTTCGAGCTCGATGAGGTGGCAGTCAAATGTACTCGGGACATCTTGAGGCAAACAGATTACCTTGATTGGCTTAGAAAAATCCCTTGAGTTGTTTTAACTTTTGTTGTCATAGAGGGCAAGGTCCTCTAATAATGCCCATGATTCTTTGGCGTTTCAGTTACGAAGGTTGCCACCGGCCGATTGATCGATGGTTCGTCTTGTGACGGGATTGACATGGTCATAAAAGATTTAGACTTGGAGCCAAAGATTGATGCCATGATGAGGGACTTTTTGGAGTATGTCCTTGAAATGAGTCCATGGTTCTGAGAGAGATTCTCCATGATGCTGTTAGAACATCAGGATATCGTTGCGGAGTTTTGCAGTCCTTCCTGGTGGAAATAAATGAGCAACAAAACGAGTAGTAAGATCCTCCCATGTGGTGATAGATCCTGCTGGAAGACGTTCAAGCTAGTTGCTAACTTGATCGCGAAGGGAAAATTGAAATAAACGCAAACGCATTCTTTCTCTATTTTCACCATCAAGGTCAAGTGAGTCCACAAGTTTTAAGAAATCCTTGAGGTGTTGGTTTGGATGCTCGGACCAAAGTCTGTGGAATGAGCATCCGTTTTGCACCAGCTAGTTGGTGTCGGATCAAAGAGGTACCACATTGTTCCCACCCGGGATCTCAATGGTATTCCTATAGCCCTCATGGCTAGGTTTGGAGTAATCTCCAAGAGTGCGGATAAGATTCGCGTCTCCCATGGTGGTTGACGAGAATGGATTACAAAACAAATAACACAAAGAAAAGATAGACTACGAGAAAGCTAATATATTGAAATTAAAATTCTTACTTAATAGAAATCAAGCGAGTATAACTAAGTTAAAAAATGATCGAAACCTAACTATTCCCCATAGAGCGGCACTAAAAACTTTATGCATGTCTCGTAAAGACCTCATAGGAGGTTTTACAATCCCCGAGGCAGTGTACCTAATCGTTGCAGTGTAGTATAGGCAAGACTCGGGTGTTGTTATCAATTCTAGGGGAATAGGTTGGGAAGGCTCGTTCACGATCTAACAAAATTCTAAGGGTTGAGAAAAGATTCTTTTTGTCTTTTTATATTTTATAGAAAGCAGGTAAATCAATGGTTTGAGAGGTTAGTTTGATTAACTAATAATTAAACTAAATATAATCTATGCTACTGGTAATAACTTTATGATAAAAAGATGTATTTACCTAATCATGCATTACTCCTCAAATTGCTTCTCCTAGATCTATTGCCTTGTCACACTTGTGATGATCTGTGTATGTATTTCCTATGTCATGAACAGATTACACAAACCCGCCGTCTATTTAATATTCCATTAGGGCAATGCACAAGTAAGGTAGTATAAAGACTATTACAAGGCCCCTAATAGTTTATTAAATGCATGTGAAATAACTTAAGAGGGATCAACCATATTAGGGGTAAGGTAGTATGAAGACTATTATTGATGGTATCCTTTCTTTACTACTCGTGTTTCCCTAGACGTCTATGCCAATTTAATATCTTATGGCTAGTTTTCTAAAGCCTAATGCGCACATGCATCAACAAAAAGAAACATCAAAGGATCTACAACGTAAGTTTCATGCAATCATAGGTAAATACAAAAGAGGGTTTAGCCTAGCATATTTAAGATAAAGCAATAATACAAATCAATCACATAACACATAGACATATTGAATGATTAATGATAAATAATCTTACTTGATTGAAACATGGATTAAAGGTAGTTACAATAGGGTTTTGAGGCCCTAAAAATGACCTTGAAAGCTGCTAGAAAGACTAGGGTTCGTCTCCCTAAAATTATACAAAGTTACAACCTTAAAACCCTAATTTCGGTTTAACATATATAGGAATATCGTTGCGACGACATCGCTTTAAAATCCTGACACCGTCGCCACGTAGATGATTCTAGATCCTCTTTAGTTCGGCCACGTCTTGACGTCGTCGCTATATTCCTGACGCCATCACCAGATAGATTACGACGGTGTCGCTTTATGCCTGCGACGCCGTCTCCACTCACTGTATGCATAAATCTTAAAGAGATTTGGTGTAGGTCTGTAATCTTGTCCATTTCTTCTTCAAATGAGCCTAAGTCACGTTTATTTCCTCTAAATGCCATCCAAGTGCTAAAATCCTAAAAACAAATGATTAAACATGTAATCTGGGCATATTTGCATGATTTAGGGGGTTAAATGACCCCGAAATAGTATATAAAATGACACCTCATCACACAAGATATGAGAGAATGACCTCTAAATAAGTCATTTGAAAAGTAATCTTGTAAAGTTTGGACTCCAATGCACATCAAGTAAGCCAAACATTTAATTCACCTGAGAAAAACATGCTTAAAACATCAACATAAAGTTGGTGAATTCATAGGTTTATGCAAGTATAAATGCGAATCACAAAACTATATATATAAACTTACTGTGTTACAAGTCCTGCCATACAAGACTTGCAATGCATAAACTTAAATATATAGGTTTTTAAAATGCGTATAAACGCAAATCATACAAATGCTTTTGTTAAAATGTCGGAATCAATGATTTGTAAAGTATGCATGACCATTTTAATCCTTATAATAGTAACAAAAATGTATGCATAAATGTTGAAATCAAAGATTTGTAAAGTATGCATGACCATTGTATCTAATATAATAGTCACCATATGTGATTACGATTTCACCCCTAAGTTCATGAAACTACGGCTTTAACGTGTATGTATGCCAATCTTTTTAGGCACTGTAAATGTTCATGTATATGTAGTTCAATGTAACGACATGGTATAACGTTTGTTGGCCCTGTAGACACCAATCCAAACTGGGGCTGTCAATCCCAAATAGATATATCTTATAACATTCGCGCTTACCCTCTCAGCAATTAACAGTTCATGCAACTTAAGCTAATCCGCAATCATTTGTATGCAAATAAAGTTTTTGCATCCATAAGTGAAAACAAGAGATGTATCTCACCGCGAGATATGTAAATGAGTATGTAAACGAGTTTGTAATCCATCATGTAAATGAGGTTGTAAATGTTCATGTAAGCGAGTTTGTAATCGACCATGTAATGAGTTTGTAAGTAAGTTATGAAAACAAGTATGAAATGATTTGTAAATGCGCATGTATTCTCACCCCAAAAGTGATAGAGTTATGTAAAACGAGTAAACCGTGGGGCAAAACTTACCGTTTATCAAAATAATAAATGATAACGAATAATGAAGCCGAGAGTCGAGAAAATCCTAATTGCAACCTAAAAGTAACGTCGCGACTTAGAATATATAAAAAAATATTCACAAGTATATATAGTCAAGTTTTATAAATTATTTGGCATTAGTACCTAAGAATATAGATACCTTTACAAATAGATTAAAAATATATATATTAGTTAAGAGTAACTATGTCGAGGATTCAACATTGAATATTATTAGCTTTAAAACAATGTCATGACACTTATATAAATCTACAAAGTACAAGAAGAGGAAACGTCTAACCCATTTTGTTTATTTGAAAATTTCATAAGATTCGATGCACATGACGTCCAATTCACTTTGTTTCACATCTTAGTATTATAGAACAAAGTCAAAGCCATTTTATATTTGTTGTATGATCAAGTATATGCTATTTTTGTCACTTCATCTTATAAATAGCTTAATACTTTAGGGACCGACTATGTAAATTTGAAAATAATAAGCCATGAACTCATGCATCAATACTTCATCACTAGTTCAACATCTTCTTTGTTTTCACTTTCAAGTAGTTAGTTTATAAATTATAAACAGGTTTCTTAAAATCCATATCTTTAACCTCGTTACATGCTATATGCTGATTACAGGATTCAAATGATTGCCTGCATAATTTATTATAAGACACGATAATAGTTCAACATTTACTATTTAAGAGTTGTATTTGGTTTTACTTCATACTATCGTTAAAATTATGGTTGCATTACTCTTAGATAGAGTATGATTACTAACAATATCTCAAGAATACCTATGAGATGTACGATATGAGAACGTCGATTCGAACATGATGTAAACCGAAGATCACACCATAAACTCGAACCCCATAACAGATGAAAGCGTAACTTCGCTTTGACCAAGAACCGAAACTCAACCCAACATGAAGCTTTAACCAAGAATGTTCAACGCGTCTCCAACACTATGCATGGTTGCGACCACGAGCACGAACACGAACAACTTAAACATGTACGGACACGAACATAATCGAAACCCAAAACAAGAACTTGAACGAACACGAACCGGTCATATTCAACATGCTCGTCTAGGAACTCGAAACACGAAAATATCCAAATCACGCACCAATACTTAACCCGAATTTTTATCAACCAAGCCCTTAATATTTATGACCCAATAATATTCCTTCTTCCAAAACACTTAAAAAAACTTGTAATGTGGAATAATGTTGTAGTGTTGCTGCTGTCGTTTATATGTGGGGAGAAAGTGTAGAATTCAAACGTGTAAAGCTCGCTGACGTGGGAAAGTACTTTATATATGAAAGGGAGACTTAACTAAGTATGGAAATAAAGATATAAAGGACTAAAAGCTGCATTGTATTCATATTAGAAGTGGCTTTATATAGCCTATAGAAAAGTAACTAACATACATGAAATTAGCCACTACTTAGTCTACCTAGAGAACCGGTATACATGGAGACCTACTCTTACACCATGCCAACGAATACTTTCCATGAGATTTGGTTTATCCTACACTAGTTCATGACATGATTTATTTAATTCAAATACTAAACTATTTATTCAAGATTAAACCTAACAGAAAGGAGGAAGACTTGTGAGCTTTGTTATGCAAAGTGACTAGTATTATACTTCTTGGTAGAGTACTACTTAATATCACTTGGAAATGTTAAATAAAAGGGACATTAGTTCGGCCGTGAATAGAGAGAAGGAGAAAAAGAAGTGCTTGTGTTTTTGTTGTCGGCCAAGAGAGAGAGCAAAAGAGGGATTTGTGTATTTATTTCTTTGTAAGTATGAAGTGGTAGATGGTCTTTATATTTATACAAAAAGAGTGGCATGGCTAAAAGGATTAAATAAACACTAAGGAACATTATAGGATTAGAAAGGATTTGGCAAATCATTGAGCATGCTTGAGGTTACTTGTCCTTATTTCTTGCCGAGTACATTGACCAAAGAAAGGAGGGAAACAAGACTTTTTAGGGTGGCTTATACACAAGGGTTAAAGGTTATTATAGTTTAAAATAGTTAGTGGAATATAGGATTTAATTCTTGTGTTTGTAAGGGGTGGACAACTAATATGAGATTATTGGATAGAAATGTATAAAATTTTATGTGTTGGGTATAAGAGTGGTATTTTTTGAAGTAAAGATAGGTTTAAGGGTTTACATGCATGCAAAAATGCAATTTATTGCGAAATGTAAACATTTTATGTAACGTATAAAAATAAAAAGTGAAAAGTTATAAATTATCTTTGTAATAACTATATAACACTTGTTTGGCGTAAACTTTTATTTGTTTTATGTCGGTTTACGTTGATTGTTGATTTTTAGTTTACGCGATTTAACAAAACGGTTGAAATTAAAAGTGAACGCATAAAAGTTTAAAATAAATTGTTGAATATTTATTGATGTAAAATGACCCGAAAATGTAAATTGTTATAGTCTCCTCGTGTTAAAAGAATTTCATCTTGAAATTCAGTTTGAGTTGCCTTCTGAAGTGGTGTTGGTGAAGAGGTGCGAATACTTATCTTAATCCTCCAAATATGCGCTAATCAACTTTGTGATCTTAATGTTTTTAACTCCTTGTAGGAACCCATAATCACTTTACTTCAACATCGTATTAACCAAGAAAATAAGATTAGAGAAAAGGAAGAAAAGTATGGAGAAGTTTGGAGAGAGAAACTAGAGAGAGAAAAGAGATGGTTGTATTCTTACATAAGTGTGTGAAAACAAATGAGAACCAACACCCACTCCACATTTAAAGAGTGGTATTTATACCTAGACTCCTTAAGTTGGACGCCTAAATTATCTAACACGAGTCGGGCTCGGGTTTTGGTTAGGCTTAAGCCCGATACATGTAACCAATTAGCTTACATAAACGAGCCCGTTTAACCTTTCTAGCCTATTACAGCATATCATAAGTAAAGACCGAGCTTTCATGATTTAGTAGCTGAGCTTCCTTGTTCGACTCAATATTTTGAGGATAACAATCTCCCCTGAAGCGAGGCTTCCTGCAGATTCTGAGCTTCCATGTTCAAAAACATATTCTAAGGCTAACAATCTCCCCTGATGTGTGGTCTTTGATTTCCTAAGGTGAGATCTTAAATCTTGCTTCCTTGAACTTCTTGAGATTGCTTTGTCATTGAGTTCTTGAATCTTTGGTCTTTATTATGTTGTAGGCTTGTTCCTTCATGCTGTGTGATCTTTGATCTTTAGCATTTGTCATTGTCTTTCGACTTCGTCTTTAATTCCAATATCTTTAAATCTTTTCCTTGTTTGTCTTGATCGTCTTTGCCACCTTGCGATCTTGTGTCTTGACCAACATGCTTATACTTTTCATCATCTTGAAAGCTTACTAACGATCTCCCTTGATAGACTTGATATCTTAAAGGAAGATCTAGTATATCAGAGTTTGCAAGAGTCTTTGTCTTTAATTCTTGAGCTTTATTGATTCTTAGATCTTGATGTTTATAATATGTCTTTGTAGTTTGAGCATGAGCATGTGGTAATGAATCGAACTCTACTGGAATGAGGCTGCAACACCGTCATTTGTACCTGCATTTGAAAGTTAGTGATAAACAACAAATATGGACGAATATGGCGTTGTAATTCGTCAAGATTCGGTTGCATTAACCTTCGGTTCTGTAGGACCGTTTTACAGTATAAATATTGTACCTGTGATTAGGTAGGTTCAATAAGAACCTCCTTGATAGGGTTTCCAGCTCAAAGCGTATGATCTTCTAACATAGATGTATTAGATTCACCATGCTTGCTTGTTCTCAATAACAGAACATCTCAAAGCAGACTACATGATATGAGTGAATCAGATAGTTATTCTGATTGAGTTGTCAATTCATTTACTGGACTGAATCGATATCCAGTTGACATAAGCTTGATTCATATAGAACCTCGCAAGTCACCTACCGCAGAGCTGTTTGAGGTTGACTCTGGAAGGATTTCCAATCATCAATGTGAATACTAATGAGTATCACTCTGAATGTTCTGGAAAAATCACAAGGATAACGTGTAGGACCCTTGTTAACAACTTGTGAATTTAATGGTGTTCAATAAGTATTTTTCATGAAATGTGTCCTAATGAGATTTATTTGTTGATCTCTTAGCTCTAGACTCGATTTGTGCGTTTTGGTTTTAGTAATCAGAGGCTGGAGCAGTTTGCCACCTATTCAATATTAATGACATCAAACAATGTCTATTTTATAGCATCATTTATCCGATGTAATTAACCTATTTTGTATAATTATTGCAAAGAATTGTTACTTAATCGTTTATATTTAAGAATTGTAGTAATTAGAGAGTACTTGGTGAATATTAGCAAAAGGCGCGCATTCTGGAGCTTAAACCAAGATATTTTGAAGATTAATGATTCTGACTACCAATATGCCATATCCATCAAGGAAGATACGGCGTATTCGTGCCTACACTCACCAAAGACCACAAAGGAAACAAGCTCAATACGCCATATCTAGAGAAGACCAGTACGCCGTAATAGAAATATTGTATGTGAATATTCTGGAAGATATCAAACGTGGTCCCTACTCCAAGAAACTCCAATACGCCGTATCCAACCCATTGGATACGCCGTATCGAACCGACTTCCAGACAGTATAAATAGAAAACTCAAAAACGAGTTTTAAGTGTGCTAAATCATATTCTTGATACCTAAACCACAAAAGTTGATTTTTAGAGGAGAAAAAGAGCAGAAGAGGTCTTGTAACGCATTCTAATCCATAGAAGACAACATGCAATTTCTTATACTTTTGTAATCGTTCAGTTTTTGGTATCATTCGTTAACTCGGTTAGTTTACCTTGGCTAAAACAATTACTCTTGTGTTAATTATGATGCTTAAAGGATAATACCTTCAGGTATTAGCCATTATTATAAAGATCTGAATGTTTGGTTTTGTTTATATCTCGATTGGTTAATTTATCAATGTATGCTTGTTTATGTTTATCAATATATTTGTTTACGTGCTTTTGTATGCGACCTATCATTCAACTAGATCTAGTGTCACAGACCAAGTAATCTAGATGCCGGGATAGCTCTCCATATAGTGATTTATACATCTAGAACGATAGGATCATAAATATTGTCCTTCTAAAATTATGCTAAGGATACGCTTCTGGCTTAACTAGTTAACAGAAATTGCCTTTGGTTTATTGAACATGTTGACTAGTAGGTAAATCTAGATAATTCAACAAATAATGTTTTGATTCCATTGGATAGTTGGACAAGTGGACTACTCGTGTATAATTCCCATTAAGCAGTAAGTGGGTAAAGTCTCTATGAGCTAGGGTTTAACAAGATCACCATTGATTTAATCCCTAAGATGAATTATAATTAGGTAATAAGGATGGTTTGTGCGGATGCTTTAATTGTGACAGAATTAATGTGTCTACGTCTTAGGATGAAGTCCCGCCTAAGTCTAAGAATGATATGCCTCTTCGAGATAAGTAATCATTGCACTAAATAAACAAATTAATGAAGGCTAATACACTTTTCTATCATAAGGCTTGACCGCTCTTTTATCTTCTATTAATTTGCTTGCGTGGGTTAAAGTGTCTTGAATTGATTGTAGTCACTAACCAAACCTGTGCCAGTCTCTTAGGCTGAAACCCCCCTTTTTACCTGTAAGAATTAGGATTAGAACTAACATAGGGTTAGCATAGGTTTGACTTAGATTAGAATTAACTTAGATTAGATAACCAAAATATTAATAAATTAAGAGATTTAACCTCTCTTCAAGTGTTCGACACCCTACTTACCATGAATCTACCATCGATTGGGTACACTGCTTGTTAAAGTGTTGTTTTTGGTTAAGTCGACAGAATATAAATTTAAAACTTGAATCATAAAAATATACACCACATAACGACATATCAAATATCAACTAACTCAGAGTAAGAAAGTTAATAGAAGTCGTGTGTATCTTTGTGACAAATGAGACAAGTATATGTTGAGAGAAACTTGAATGGCTGGGAAGGGTTGTGCAGTGCATCACTGGGTCCATGATGTCTTGTCTTCAATACCAGAATTTATCTTCGTAAATCTGATAGATTATGTATTGACTCGGTTTCTGCCTAAAGTGTGTGGAGGGATTCTTTGTTTTCACCCTTTATCTATATATTTCTTTTTCATTCTTCAACCCCTTTAATGCTTACCAAGACGTCATGACTAACACCTTGTTGTGATTGTTCCATTGTTAACTCATGTCTTAGTCGGCATTATTCCTGTTCTCATTCATCTCCAATCATACCTAAGGACTGCTATTTCCAACTATGGAGTGTCCTTGGGTAGATCCCTCCGGTTCTGGTTAGATCATAGGACTAATACCTAACCTAACCACCTTATGACTTTAGAATCGTTGTGAATTAAGATGTTGTTGGGTATAAGATTGTAACCATAAAACCATTTTGAAAATCAATCAAAGTGTTTGATATAAATCAAAACGTTTAACACTTTGAGAGTTTCATTCTTTTGAAATGCCCCCCCTACATATGTACATTGATATTTGAAATTGTTTCGCACATGGAGGAAAGATTTATGCACTTAGAGTCTTAAATATCACATTTTTCTCAATCGCATTTTAATCATATTTTCTCCCCTTATGGAAATAACTTATCTCTTACTATTTTCATACCAATTGATTATAATTTGAGACATGAAAATGTTGCATGGGGAGAAAAATGCTGACACCTACATAGCATGAGTTAATGCAACTTTTTCTTTGGCTCCCCCTCAATTTCACACATATGACACCAATTGTGAGAATAGGTTTATGACTTTGTAAATTCCATGTAAAATTGACTTTGAGCTACTTATATATGTTTTAACAAAATGAGTGTTTAAATATTATTAACATTTAACATATTTCATTCGTTTAATAATTCAGAAATGTTTTAAACACACAAAATAGACATGTGAGTATGTGTCTAAACGCATTAAAACTTGGTTTTAAAAGCTCCCCCTTAAAAATTGATTCACTTATAAAAAATTATTCGACTTTTGAAAGATGCATGAGGAGGGAGTGTCGAACACATAATTTTGAAAGATTTTGAAGAACCTTTTGAGAAATTCTTGAAAAATTATGTTCAACGTGTTTTGAAAAACCAATGTTACTTGAGCTTGAAAGACTTTAAATGTCTTTTGAATTAACTTTTTATGTCAGCTCAACTCTGAGAAGTTATCTTCTCGTTGTGAGGATAAATTATCTTTATAGATAAACTTTCCTTTATTCGATGTTCGGATTATGTACTGATATTTACACATAAGCCATAAAGAAAAATTAGAAATGACATGTTTTAAAAGCATTTAAACTCTTGCTCGAACTTTATTTACACACCCGTGTCAATATTAATCAACATTTCTAGATACGTAAATGTTATCGATTTCAAGAGACATGTCGAGAAGATTCTTTTTGGAATTTTTGATATTTTTTGATTTTGTATTTGGTTTTTTGAGATTTTTTAATTTTGTATTTTTCTTTTTGAAATTTTATGTTGGGAAATTTGATGAGACAAAATGAATAAAAGAATGAAACACAAGGGTCTAAGTCAGGTAGATGGAATTCTACAAAAGATGAAGATTCTGGAAGATCTCCTTAAGAAGATAAAGATAACAGAAGATATTCCTTAATGTTTAAATGATGTAGTTGTCTAATGTTTATCTTCCTTTGTAAGTCTTAGACTCCTTATGTTATAAAAAGAGGTTCCATGCGTGTAGTTTAGGTGTGCATAGAAAATGTAGTTGCCTAAAGGTGTGTGCGTATAAGCGTGAGTTTAATTGTTGACGCCTAGGAGATTAGCCCCAAGGTCAATGTGTCATTGATCCTGTTACATATTAGTTGTAACCATTATATTCTGATCAAATATAATTGGGTCTTAGAGTGATAATGAAGAAACTTTGTTATGATATCAATGTTGTTATGCTATTTCCGCTATGCATATTCTTTATGTTCATTGTTATTATTATCCTAGATATAAAGATCTAAACAATCTGAGCTATAAACGATCTTAGAATCTATCACGTGTTTAGGTTCTATCGGGTGGTATCAGAGCCACGGGGCTCTTGATCTAGGATCACAAGGTTTTTGTGTTCATCTTCTGCTTATTCAGTAAACAGGTTAAAATTCAGTGATATTAGGGTTTTTAGCAAACCCTAAATCAGTAAAAGCAGAAAAAGATGAAGTTAGACTTTCACGATTATGTTGCTGAATGGATTCATCATTATACCAGGTTTATTGATGACATATTCACAGGTGACAAGTCAAGTTGTTTCAGGTTCAAAGGTTGATTAAGGTTTGTAACTTTTAAAAGATTACAATACATCGAATTATTAGTAATCATTATTTTATCAACCTCTGATATCAACAAAAGATAGTGGAAGAACGACAACAATAGTAGGCTTTCTAAATTAACAAACAGTAGCAGGTACATAAAGGTTTGTAGATAACAAGGTCTGATGATGATGTTTTTAGAAGAGACAAGTTCTTTGATTACATCAGCAGGGTTTAAAACAGCAATAGGGTTTTAGTTTTGCACTGTTTGGCAATCATTGTTGGTGATTTTATGGTTCAAGAAAAAGAATAGTGCGACAAAACAAAGGTCGATTATGTTTATGTTGCTCTGGTTTACACAACAGGAAACTCAAGTTTCTGATGGTGGTGATCATGGTTTTAATTGACAAAGAAATAGCAAGTGCATTCTACATTAACAGTTAGTACTGCATATCTATAGAGTTAGTACTGCTAGGGTTTTAAAATCAAGTTACTACTAATATTGGTTACTATTGCTATATTAGTGTTGTTGTTTGATTTAATGTGCGAAAAAGGATTGTTGATTTTGAATGATATCAAGAACGAGTAGCAACAGAAGGTGTTGTGATCACAGCAGGTTGTTGTTTGTGACAAGAAGATTTCAATAGCAGATCTTGCGTACATATTGGTTTCAACAGCTGAATGATAAGCCAACATGACTTAACGATGGAAGAAAGATGCGTAGTTTGTTTTTGGAAAAGGAATCTATTGTTGAGAATGAAATTAAGAAGGAAAGGAGTGCGTGAAAAGTGGTTAGTACTGCTTGTATATTATTACTGCTGCCTATGACGATTAATACTGCTCGAATACAACATTAGTGCTGCTTCATAGTTGTATTAGTACTGCTTGTATTTGTTAGTACTGCCAAAGGAAGATTAGTACTGCACGTGTTATTAAAGCTGCTAGTTCAAGACATTAGTGCTGCTATCACAATAATGCTGTTAGCTTTACATTAACTTGATGTTGCTTATATTCATAAATGCTGCTGTGTAATTAAGTAAAAGATAAAGCGTGTTTAAAAACCCTAATGTACCTGGTTAGTGCTGTTCAAATACAAGTTAACGCTGCTTGGGTTCGTAATAGTTAATACTGCTTGAATATGGTTAATGCTGCCTGGTATATATACTTAATACTGTTAGCATTGTTTGATATTTAAAAACACACATGGTTTGGATCTCGAATAGAACAGGATGCTTCGTTTAAGGGGAAGCTACTGATTCAGATTTTCTTAAATGTTTAATGCCTCATTTTTGATTTCTTAGATTAATTAGTTACGAAGAAGGTTGTTTATTACTTATTTAACGATGAAGTGGAATTACTTAGGTACGTGTTTTATTATATCTTTTAGCAGGAGATAACTTGTTCGTGCTTACAATGTTGTGACGGAGACTTAACGCATCTAGCAAAGGTGTGTGATTTATAAACTTATGGTGCTCAATGCGCACATTTGCTATCACATGGTATGTGTCTCATAGAAGATAATGATTTTGTCAGGAGGTTGTGATCTACTTATACTTTGGTCTTGGTATGAGTTCAAAGTCACATAGATAGTACAAGATATAAGACACAAGTTTGGTTATTCTACTTCAGCATCAAGTTCATTATACTTAGTTTTCTTTATCAGTAATCATTACATAGAGCCTACATAATTGAAGATTCTAGAAATGGTTAACATATGGTTTCAGGGGAAGCTTATTGTTAAAAATTTAACCATTTACATGTGGCATTGAGGTGAAGGTTTTTACTACTGCTAGTGTAAGTTTCTACTACTCAAGTTTATTTTTCTTATTGAGGAGTTAGAAGGCTTGGATTAGAAGTGTAATATTGGTTTGTAGTGGTCAAAGATCAAAGTTGCTTATAATCATATGTCCCTTATTAGATTATGACAAAAAGGGAAAGAAGATGTTAACAGGTACAATTGGCAACTTGTAGATCCTTGGTGTGGCATGGTACAAAGGAAATTTGACTAAGGGAAAGTTTGTTTCATTTAGGGAGATCAACGATCTCAATTTCTCTATTTCAGGGGAAGTTCGTACATGACTATTTATTTGTTTTGTCATCATTAAATAGGGGAAGATTGTTGGGAAATTTGATGAGACAAAATAGTCAGGTAGATGGAATTCTATAAAAGATGAAGATTCTGGAATATCTCCTTAAGAAGATAAAGATAATATAAGATATTCCTTAATATTTAAATGATTTAGTTGGCTAATGTTTATCTTCCTTTGTAAGTCTTGGACTCCTTATGTTATAAAAGGAGGTTCCAGGCGTGTAGTTTAGGTGTGCACAAAAAATGTAGTCGACTAAAGGTGTGTGTGTGTGTGTAGGCGTGAGTTTAATTTTTGACGCCTAAGAGTTTAGCCCCAAGGTCAATGTGTCATTGATCCTGTTACAGATTAGTTGTAAACGTTATATTCTGATCAAATATAATTGAAGCTTGGAGTGATAACGAAGAAACTTTGTTATGATATCAATTTTCTAATGCTATTTCCGGTATGCATATTCTTTATGTTCAGTTTTATTATTATCCTAGATATAAAGATCTAAACAATCTGAGTTATAAATGCTCTCAGAATCTAGCACGTGTTTATGTAATTGTTGGGAATTAAAAGTTTTCATACTTAGTACTACCATGCCAAGAGTTAGTACTGCTCAAATTATAACTGCCAGTACTAACTAGTTAGTACTGCTAGAGTAAGTTAGTACTACAATACTAACTTAAGATTGCTGGATGAAGATTAAGACTGCTAAAATGATAAAGACGTGTCAAGTGATTTTTATTGACTTATTCAGTGTATATCCTATATAGTTAGAAAGATACGTATAAGATTAGAATTATAGAAGATTTGTAGTTATCTTGTAAAGGACTCCTTAGTGTATAAAAGGAGATCCTAGGTTATGGTGTTTCATAGACGTTTTGGATATAAAGCTTCAAGGTTATTAACCCTAGTACTACACAGAGTACTCGTATTATTGATAATAATAAAATTGGAGCTTTTCAGTAATATCATTATTCATACAGTTTACTGTTTTATTAATATTCTTCTAAGTATTAAATAGTAGATTCCGCATACTTTTTAGTATTCAAAAAGTTTCTACCATAGTTGTTTTGGATTTATACAAAGTAACTTAACCTTTACAAGCTAAGGAATCGATCTTAAGTTGGGATCAACAAGTGGTATCAGAGCTTCTGTTCTAAAACTTTGATCTAGAAGAAACTAACAAGAAGAACCCTTTACTCACAAGGAAGAGATGGATCTAGAAACTGCTCAAACCACTACTACTACAAAGTTGCCCATTCTCAAACAGGGTGAATATGATATGTGAAGGCTAAGGATTGAGCAATACTTTTAAGTACATGACTATGCTCTATGGGATGTCATAAAGAATGGAAACTCATTCAAATTAGCAGCTCAAACAACAACAAATGCTGATGGTACCTCAACTACACTAATACTAGGTCGTGTAACTACTAAAGAAAAGGTTCAAAAGAAGAATGATGTGAAGGCAAGAAGTATGTTACGGATGACACTTCCTAATGAACATCTAATGACATTTAATCAGTACAAGGATGCTAAGACTATGTTTGCTGCTATACAAACAAGATTTGGTGGTAATGAAGCCTCAAAGAAGACTCAGAAGACTCTTCTGAAGCAAATGTATGAGAACTTTAATGCTTCAAGCACATAGTCTCTTGACTCTATTTTTAATAGGCTTTAGAAGATTGTAAGTCAACTGGCTATCTTGGGTGAAAATATTTCATAAGAAGATCTTAATTTGAAATTTTTTAGAAGTATGCCTTCTGAGTGAAATACTCATGTCGTGGTCTGGAGGAATAAACCTGATCTAGATACAATAAGCTTTGATGATCTCTACAATAATTTCAAGATTGTTGAACAAGAAGTTAAAAGAATTGAAAGCTCACGCTCAAGGTTAAGTTCTCAGAACATGGCTTTTGTGTCATCTCCTAGCAGTACTAATGAAGTTAATACTGCTAATGGAGTTAGTACTGCTAACACTCAAGTTAGCCCTGCTAGCACTTAAGTTAGCACTGCTAGTACTCAAGTTAGTACCGCTAACTTAAGTGATGCCACTGTTTATGCATTTTTAGCCAATCAACCAAACGGGTCTCAACTTGTACATGAGGACCTTGAACAAATCCATGAAGATGACTTAAAAGAGATGGATTTGAAGTGGCAGTTAGCATTGTTGAGCATGAGGACAAGAAGGTTTTTCCAAAAAACTGGTAGAAAGATCACTATCAATAGGAGTGACACAGTTGGATATGACAAGTCCAAGGTGGAGTGTTTCAACTGCCACAAGATGGAACACTTTACAAGGGAGTGTAGAGGACCTAGGAACCAAGATAGCAGGAACATGAATCAAGACAGCTTTAGAAGGACTGTAAAGGTGGAAGAAACTTCTTCTAAAGCCATGGTGGCTATTGATGGAGCAGGTTTTGACTGGAGCTATATGGCAGATGATGAAGTCCCTACAAACATAGGACTTATGGCTTTTTCAAACTCTAAGGTATATAATGACAAAACTTGGTCAAAAACCTATCTAAAAAGCTTTGAAACTCTTAAAACTCAACTTGATGATTTAAGAATAGAGTTTAACAAATTTGAGTTCAATTTAGCTACTTATAAAAGAGGGTTAGCATCTGTAGAAGAGTAACTTGTCTTTTACAAAAAGCATGAGGTTATTTTTTATGAGCAACTTGCTGTTCTAAAAAGAGATATCTCATATAAAGACTCAGAAATTAGTATACTTAAAAGTGAGTTAGAAAAGCTGAAGCAAGAAAAAGAAAGTAATCAACTTAAAATTGAAAATTTGGATAATGCTTCTAAGAGTCTAGACAAATTAATAACGAGTTAGATACCTGATAAAAGTAGAAAGGGTGTGGGGTTTGTAAGCTATAATGCTGTTTTACCTCCCCATATAGGGTTATTTTCACCCCCAAAGCTTGATTTGTCTAATTCTGGTATAGAGGAGTTCCAACAGCCTGAGTTTGAAGGCTATGGACCTAATACTAGTAAGAGTGTTATTGAAGATATTTCTAATGAGGTTAGGGAATCTTCTAATGCCCCATTGATTAAGGAGTTGGTGTTAGGTGATAAGTTAGGAAAGAAAACTGTTTTTCCTACTGTTGCTAAGATAGAATTTGTTAGACCTAAACAACAGGAAAAACTAGTTAGGAAACTAGTTAAGTATGCTGAAATGTACAAGTCATAAAGTCCTAAGGGAAATCAAAGAAACTGGAATAATCAAAAGTCCCAACAGCTAGGAAGTGACTCTATGATGTACAATAAAGCTTGTTTTGTCTGTGGAAGTTTTGACCATGTGCAGGCTGACTGCAATTACCATCAAAGAGAAAGGGTGGTATCTAGGAATAATTATACAAGGGTGAATTATAATTATTCTGATAAAAAGGCTCACCCTAGTGCTCACAAGAACATGGTTCCAAGAGCAATTTTAATGAAAACTGGCATAAGATCACTTAATACTGCTAGGCCTGTTAATACTACTCATCCCAAAACTAGAGTTTATAGTGCTAGACCAATGTTATGTTTTTCTAAATAACCACAATCAACTGTAAAGAGGACCTATCAAATAAGAAAAGCATTAACTAACAAAAATTTTAGACAAAAAGTTAATACTGCTAAGAGAAAATTTTATACTGCTAGGGTAAATTCAGCAATAGTTAATGCTGTTAGGGCAAATCAGGTTAATGCTGTTAAGGCCTCAGCATGTTGGGTTTGGAAACCTACCAAACTTAATAGTGCATCAATTACATTTAAAAGACATAATTATGTTGATGCACGAGGCAAATCCAAGTCAGTGATGGCTTATGTCCCCAAAGGAAACTAATTTCCTTATTTTTATGTGTAGGGTCATCTACAAAAAGAAGATCAAGGCTATGTTGACAGTGAATGCTCAAGGCATATGACAAGGAACATGTCCTATCTCTCAGACTTCAAAGAATTTGATGAAGGATATGTTACCTTTGGGGGAGGAGCCAAAGGAGGAAAAATTATTGGTAAATGAACTCTTAAAACTGATAAGCTTGATTTTGAGGATGTGTACTTTGTCAAGGAGTTACAGTTTAACCTTTTTAGTGTTTCACATTTAGTGTTTCACAGATGTGTGACAAAAAGAGCAACGTTCTTTTTACTCGGACCACGGATGTTTTGTTCGTCTCTGACTTTTAGTTAGCTTTGAGAGTTAGGTTTACTAAAAGTTCCTAGAAAGAACAACAATATGTACAGTTTTAATATGAAGAATATTGTTCCTAAAGAGAGTTTAACTTATCTTGTTGTAAAGCCCACACTTGATGAATCAATGCTATTGCATAGGAGGCTAGGTCATGTAAATTTTAAAACTATTAATAAACTTGTTAAGGAAAATCTTGTAAGAGGTTTACCTACAAACGTTTTGAAAATGACCAAACTTGTGTTGCTTGCCTGAAGGGAAAGCAACACAAAGCCTCTTGTAAGTCTAAGATTCAAAACTCTATTACTTAGCCTTTATTCATTTTGCATATGGACTTGTTTGGTCCTACCTTTGTGCGCAGCTTAATGAATGAGAAATATTGTCTAGTTGTTACTGATGATTATAGCAGATTTACTTGGGTTTTCTTTTTAGCATCTAAGGATGAGACTAGTGGCATTCTTAAGAGCTTTATAACTGAGGTAGAAAATCTAGTGATAGGGAGTAAAGATTAATCAGGTATGACAATGGAAAGAGTTGAGGTTTTAATGAAACGAAAGGGCAATTAAGCAAAGGAATTTAGTGTAGCTAGAACTCCTCAGCAAAATGGTGTTGCTGAGAGGAGAAATAGGAAACTAATTGAGGCTGCTAGAACCATGTTAGCTGACTCTAAGTTACCTACTATATTTTGGGCTGAAGTAGTTAATACTGCTTGCTATGTGCATAATAGGGTATTAGTAGTTAAGCCTCATAACAAGACCCCTTATGAACTATTTAGAGGTAGAACTCCTGCTCTAAGCTTTATGAGACCATTTGGGTGTCATGTTACCATTCTTAATACCTTAGATTATTTAGGAAAGTTTGATGGAAAGTCTAATAAAGGATTCTTTGTTGGATACTCATTGAATAGTAAGGCTTTTAGGGTATACAACATCAAAACTAGAAAAGTAGAAGAAAACTTACATATTAGGTTCTTGGAGGATAAGCCTATTATTGTAGGTGATGGACCAAAGTGGCTGTTTGATATTGATGTTCTAACAAAATCAATGAATTATGTGCCAGTTGTTGTAGGTACAAACTCTAATGTTTTTTTAGGTACAGAAGAAAGTATTGGTGCAGGTCATTCTAATAAGGAGATACGATCTAGCCAAAACTACATTTTGATGCCACTGTGGAAAGATGGTTCACTATCTGATTCTTCTTCAAAGAATGCTAGCAATGATGAACCACAACCTTCTAGTGATGCTTGAAAGAAGGATGATGAAGGTGTATGTAAAGAAAGTGATACTGATGATCAAGAGAGGCCTGAAAACAGTACTCAAGATATTAATATTGTTGGGCTAAGTATTAATACTGACAATACAAATATTAATACTGCCAGTACAAAATTTAATACTGCCACACATGTTGATTTCTTTGGTGATGAAACTGAAGTGGATATGAGCAACATTACTACCACATATCTAGTTCCTTCTACTCTAAATACAAGAATCCATAAAGATCATTCACTTGATCATGTGATTGGCGATGTGCAGTCTGGTGTACAAACATGGAGAATGACAAAGACTACAAATGAACAAGGGTTTATTAGTGCTGTTTATAAAGGGAAAACTCATGAAGACCTACATATTTGTCTGTTTGCTTGTTTCCTATCCTAGGAAGAACCCAAAAGGATTGCCAAAGCTCTAATTGATTCAGCTTGGGTAGAAGAAATACAGGAAGAGCTTTTACAGTTTAAGCTACAAAAGGTTTGGGTACTAGTAGATTTGCCTAAGGGTAAGAGGTCTATTGGTACAAAATAGGTTTTTAGGAACAAGAAAGATGAGAGAGACATAGTGATTTGGAACAAAGTAAGGCTGGTTGCACAGGGACATACTCAAGAAGAAGGCATAGACTATGATGAAGTTTTTGCCCCTGTAGCAAGAATTGAGGCAATAAGGCCGTTCTTAGCCTATGCATCCTTTATGGGATTTATGGTGTATCAGATGGATGTGAAAAGTGCTTTCCTTTATGGTAGGATTAAAGAGGAGGTATATGTGTATCAACCTCCAGGGTTTGAAGATCCTGACTATCCAGACAAAGTCTACAAGGTAGTGAAAGCACTTTATGGTTTGCATTAAGCTCCAAGAGCCTGGTATGAAACCTTGGCCAAATATTTATTGGAAAATAGGTTTTACAAAGGAAAGATAGATCAAACCTTGTTTATCAAGAAGCAAAACGAGGATATTTTACTTGTATAGGTCTATGTTAATGACATTATCTTTGGCTCTACAAAGAAGGAGTTGTGTACTGAGTTTGAGAAACTGATGCATGACAAGTTTCAAATGAGGTCTATGGGAGAACTAACTTTCTTCTTAGGGTTGCAAGTGAAGCAGAAAGAAGATGGGATATTTACCAGTCAGGATAAATATGTAGCTGACATATTGAGGAAGTTTTGTTTTACAGATGTCAGGACAGCTAGCACCTCAATGGATACAGAAAAGCTTTTGCTCAAGGACTTAGATGGTGATGATGTTGATGTTGATCTCTACATGTCAATAATTAGATCATTGATGTATCTTACATCATCTAGACCAGATATTATGTTTACAGTATGTGCATGTGCCAGATTCCAAGTCACACCTAAGGTTTCACACTTACATGCTGTGAAAAGGATTTTTAGGTACCTAAAAGGCCAACATAAATTAGGCCTTGGGTGTCCTAGAGATTCTTCCTTTGACTTGGAGGCATATTCTGATAGTGACTATGCTGGAGCAAGCTTGGATAGGAAGTCTACAATACGAGGTTGTTAGTTCCTAAGGTGCATATTAATATCATGGCACTAAAGCTAAATATGTGGTTGCTGCTAGTTGTTGTAGACAAGTACTCTGGATTCAGAATCAAATGCTGGATTAAAGGTATAATTTTATGCATACCATGATTAATATTGACAATAACAATACTATATGTATTATTAAGAATCCTGTTTTACACTCTAAAACAAAAGACATAGAGATTAGACATCATTTTATAAGAGACTGCAATGATAAAAAGTTAATTCAAGTGGTTAAAATACACACAGATAACAATTTTGCAGACTTACTTACAAAAGCCCTTGATGTTGGAAGGTTTCAGTACTTGGTTGCAAGTATTAGAATGCTAAATCCTTAAAGTTTTAATCTCTTTGTGTCTTTGTAATGTTTTGTAAAGGATTAGTACTATTAGTTGTATCAGTTAGTATTGCTAGTATAACTAGTACTGTTAGTTATACTTAAGACTGCTAGTTAAAACTGTTAGTCATAATTAATACTGTTAAGAAGAAAAATGCTTTGGATTATGTTTTCTTTGTTTTGGACTAAGACTTGCAGGATAAGCAAGGTAGTATGGTTGGATTTGGTGATGCCAATTATGGATTTTGTTAGAGGAAAAGCTGCTGATTAAAGATACAGAGGATTTAGGGATAACTTGCCAAGGGTTAATGATAAGTTTACACCTGAGTTAGGAAGTCCTTTAAAATCTTTTTCTTGAAATCAACCTATGTCTACCAGTGAGCCTAATGAAGCATCTGGGCATAGGCTATACTGGACATGAATTGATGGCTTTTAGTTAGTCAGATAGTAACTGATCTAACTCACTCTTTACCATTCTATCATTTGCATAGTGTGTTAGTCTACGGACATCTGGTTTAAAGAACAGAGAGCAAACATGAATCTAATATATTTTTGTTAGAGGTAACACCTGTCACTGAGCTAGAAACCCTGTCAAGAAGGCTCTTTTAATGAGTCTATCTCAACACAGGCAGTATTTATACTGAAATCATTAGTTCTCACAACCAAAGGTTAAATGCAACCGAAATGATTAAGTGTCTTCCTTTACACTTAATCCCTTCAAAAGTATGAGTGCAGTATTGTTTTGAAAGAAAATTTGGGTTAATACTGCTAGGTAAAGTTAATACGGCTAGGCTTAATATTAGTACTGTTAGGCTAAACTTAGTACTGCTAGGCTACCGTTAGTACTGTTTGGGGAATAACAGATTTTTCTTAATTAAATATAGCCGTTGAGATATTTTCAAAAACAGAAGAGTGTATTGGTAAGAAAAAGAATTGAGAGATAAAGTGAGAAAAAACAGAAAGAGAGCTTGTGAGAATCAACATTGATGATGGAAATCCTTTTTGGAACGACATTGAGGTTAAAACTAGTATCTCAAAAGTTAATAACAGATGCAGCACACTTAGTACTGCTGGGCCATTAGTATGTACTGTTAGGCTAAACTTAGTACTGCTATAATACCGTTAGTACTGTTTGGGGCATAACAAATTTTCGGCAATTAAATATAGATGTTGAGATATTTCTGCTAAATATTTTGCTTATAGTTGTCTATAATTTGGATAATTCTTGATCTTTTTTTCACTTATAAGATTTTTTCAAGATAAAGATTCAATTTTATTCAGTCGGTCCAATCAAAACCTTAAGTGTTCTCTATAAAATCTCAATTAACTTTGCCAAACACACATACTCTCATAACCGAACCTAACCCAGACCTTAATCAACCTTTTCACAATCAACAATGGCGAATTTAGAGTTCTATGATACACATAACATGGTTGCTTACTTAAACAAATTAGAGGGAAGTGAAGGATTTCATCAAATAGTAGATTTTCTCAATCATAGTCACATAAGGTATGCTCGTACAGAAAATCCCACTATCTATGTTTCACTTATCTAACAGTTTTGGCAAACTGCTACTGCAAGCACACTTGATAGTGGAGAAATACAAATAACTGCTACAAAATATGGGAAAGTTAAGAATTATTACTGATCGATCTATTAGTATGTGCTTTCAAGATATAAGACTATTGGATGGTAATATTACTTGCTACTACAGAAATTTTTAAACAACTTGGTCTCATACGGGTTATGAGTCCAATTCTAACAATTGACCTACAAAAAGGGAAATTTTTCCCCCTCAATGAAGATTTTATCCATACCGTCCTTCAATTAAATAAGTCCCTAATAAGATATTGCATTAGGAACAATTTGGTGGAGTAAGCAATATAGCAACTGCTATCATTTGCTTGGCCACAAACAGGACTTTTAACTTTTCTAAATTGATTTTTGATGGCATGGTAAAAAACTTGGATAGTAAGACTAAATTTTTAATGTATCCAAGGTTTATACAAATCTTTTTGAACAAGCACAAGAGACTGCTTCTACCTCACACAAAAACTTATATTGCTCCTACCTATACTCAAAAGCCTTTCAGCAATATGAAGAGGGCTTCTAAGGGTTATACTGGGGTGGACATTCCAGTGTTTCCTACAATGCTTGTTCAGGGCCCAATTGTTCAGGGTGAAGGATTAACAGTCCCAGTTGAGTCCTATCACACACCCACATGTGCTACATCAACCTCACAACCACCACTTTTATCACCCTCTAAGATACCAACCAGACAGGAATCTGAGGTTCCTTTGCCCAGATATCCTACTCAGACCCCTTTAGCAGATGAGGCTGCATCCACAGGTGTGGATGTCAGACATGGAGGGGGCTGCACTAACTGTCCCCTGGACCAGCGGCATAGGTAGACCATGATAAGACCCCTACTATGCCCTAGTGATTCACCACTCCTAAGAGTTTTACACACTTTGAAAGTTAGTGAGGGCATAATGCAACACAATGAATTGATGGATTTGGTTACAAAATTGTCAGACATAGTTGTAGCTTTAGAGATACACTTGAGGCAGACAAAGAAAATGTATGGTGCTGCTTAAACCAAACTTATCAAGAAAGTAAAAAGGTTGGAGAGAGCAGCTAAGTCAAGCTAATCTAGAAGAAGAGCAAATATTGTGTCTCTGATGAAGCAAAATATTCTTTCCAAACAGGGAGGACGATAGAGAAAATTGATCAAGATCCTATATTGCAATGGTACAACTTGTTGCAGAGATTTAGTGGGAGGCATGGAGCAAGAAATAGATTATAAAACTAATTATTCTACTGAAGAAGTTTAGTATTGCTGATGCAGTAGTTACTACTGCTGGTGCTTCTATTAGTACTGCCAGTCCTCTAAGAATTTCTACTGCTAAAAACATTAGTACTACTGAGACACTAGTGTATATTAGGAGGAGTGCAACTAAAGATAAAGGTAAGGCTAAAATGGATGAATTTGAGCCAGAGTAAACTAAGACAAAGTTGCAGCAAAGATAAGAAAGAGCTGGTTATGAAGCAGTTGTAAGATTGCAAGAACAACTTAATAAAGAAGCAAGGAAGAGGATTGCCAGGGTGCATGAAGAAGCAAGCTCTTTCAATATTAAAGAATGGGAAGACATACAAGCTACAACTGAAGCTAATGAAGAGCTAGCACAAAGGATACAAGTAGAAGAAAGAGAAAAATACTCTAAAGTTAAAAAATAAAGACTGCTTGCAGAACTTATCAACTAGAGAAAAAGATATTTTCCCAACAAAGAGTTGAAGAAAGGAGGAACAAGCCACTCACACAAGCTCAATAGAGAACTTATATGTCTAACTATATCAAGCATATGGGAAGTCACACTCTGCAACAATTAAAGAGACTTTCCTTTGATGATCTCAAGAATTTGTTTGAAGCAACAATGTAGAGTATAGTCGCGATTTGTACCTATGGAGACTGAAATAAAAAGAGAAGTTCCTGAGTTAGTAGCTGGAAGTTCAAAGAGGGATGCAGAAGAAGAACTTGATCAAGGGAGTTCTAAGAGGCAAAAGACTAGTGAAAACTCAAAACCAACTGAAGAATCAAAAGAGAAAGAAAATGATGAACTATCACAATAAGAGCTACAACAAATGATGATAATAGTTCCAGAGCTAGGGTTGAATGTTGAAGCTCTGCAAACCAAATATCTAATCATTGACTGGGAGGTTTACACTAAAGGTTCAAGAATGTACTGGAAAATCATCAGGGTTGGTAATCATACATTAGAATTAAATTAGAGTTTTTGAAGATAATGCTAAAGTCTATTGACATAGATTATAAAAATCAAACTATGGAGTCTGGTTCAGGAAAGGTTCAACTCAATAGATCCTACAAAAGATAAAGCAATTAAGCTGTGGGTAGAGTTGAAGAGATTGTTTGAACCTGATTGTAACATCCAGAAATTTTCGAAATTTTAAAGGACTTTTTTAACCTTGGACGTTTCGAGTCTGACTTGACTTTTTGACTTTTGTCTTTATGTCACTAAAACGATATACCGCTAACAGTTAGAATTTTCGGAACATATTTCAATAATAAATAAAATTTATTATTACACACCTCGAGTACAAAGTTATTTTTTTAGCTTATATGATTCGAAAACAAAAAAGATATATATTAATTCATAGTTGACTTATCAAAAACGATCAGCTAAACCACGTTTTCACGATTCGAACTCTAAGCAATTTGATGTAAAACGATATTTCGGACAACTTTTTAGTTTTGCCCGAGACTTGAAAACAAGCAGAAAAGGGGTGAAACAGCCCCACAAAGTTTTGAAACTGCACGCAAGGTGTACCGACACACAAATGATTAAATTTATTTTTGTTTATCACCATTTATTTAATAAAAATATTAAATAAAATCAGTTAACATTTTATTCAAAAGCGTTTGTTGATGACGCGAATATTCGAGTTAGAAATTAATTTTTATTTTCGAACAAGGCATAACCAGGTCAACAAATAGATAACATATATTTTTATAAATGATTATAAAAATATTTATGAAATTTATGAAATACTTTTAAATGAATACTCATTTTCTTTGGAAAAAATATTCCGAACGCAATGGCGCAAGTTTCATATTTTGAAACATCCGTTAAGTCGCTCAAACGAGTCCCAACCATTATTTAGCCAAAATTTTATTACAACTTTTGTATTACCCCCCTATGAAATATTTATAAAATTAATCTTGGACTAATTGAAACTTGCTACATAACTTTAAAACTTTTAATATATATAAAGTTTTATATTTTTTTTCATTTCACTATCATATATACACACACACACACACATAAACACTTCATCTCTTTCTCTCTCATTTTCCGGCCGCCCCCTCAGGCCGTCGGCCACCATCGCCGCCGCCATCGGAACACTTTTCCGGCGGACTTTTCCGGCCGAATCCAAAAAGGTTCCTCATCGCCCGATCTATTCGATCCCCCAAACCACGCGCCTCCACGCGCCGTCGTCGACCACCACCCACTCACGCCACTGCCACCACCATGGCTGCCACCATCGCCATCCCCACCACCCCGCTACCATCATCATCATCATCATCCTCACGTCACCATCATCGCCATAACCAACACCACCACCGACGCCACCATGACACCACCACCATCATCACCTACGCACCAACATCATCACCGTCGCATCATCATCATCTCCTCGCCGCCGTCACCCCCGCTGTCACCATGACAGTGGGTGCGTTTGGATCCGGGGTTAACACCAAGATAGGGTGCGTTGGGTTTTTATAACCCATTAGGGTGCGTCCGGTTTGGTTCTCAGCCGTAAGGGGGGGGGGGGTTGGTTGTTCTAAGCACAAAAAAGGTGCATATGGTTGTTATTAGCACCGACTAGGGTGCGTTCGGGTTGGGTTTGGGTGGCTGCCACCACCACAAGGGTGCGTTTGGCAGTCACCACCACTCCAAAAGGGTGCGTATTATTTTATTAAAACTCCTGAGGTATTGGTGCGTCGGGTTTTAAAGTAGCATCGATACGGAGCGTATTGGCTGATTCTTAACAGCCTAAGGGTGCGTTTTGGCTGTGACCGCCCAAGGGGTGTTTGTTTTGTGTTAACACGTTAAGGTGAGTTTAGATTAGCATAAAAACTGATGGTGTGTAGAAAACCATTAGGGGTGCGTGTGGGTTTAGAGAAGACAACAAAGGGGTCTGTTTGGTTGATTTAGCAGAAATAGGCGCGTTTGGCGTAACCGACAACAAAAAGGTTGTGTTTAGTTCATATAAAACGGTGAATAAATATAACGTAAGGTTTTTAAAAATATTAAAACCGGATATATATAATGGTGGCTAATTGGTTAAATAAACGTAATAATCATTATATTGTTTAGTTTAGAAATATATATAAAAACATATACATAATATATATATATATATATATATATTTAAAGCAAGAGGATATTGCAACACGGTTTGTTTGAAAAGTGGAAAAACATTGGATTTTATAAATATGGAAAACGTTATAAAAACGGAAAGATCATGACGAAATTTATATAAATTTTCTATATTTATTGATGGTTCACTAAAACTACTATTATTTTAGAAACCGATAAAGGGACTAAGTTATATTTTAGAAATATATTAAAATATAACTATACAATAACTTGACAACGAACGAAAAATTATACGTTTACAATTAGACAACAATTTTAGCCACGATCCGTCGAGGAAACGAAATATAAGTTCATAAAATATTATTTTATATTTTAAAATTGTCGGCTAGAAGATAACATAATAATTATTGTAAAAGCTTTACAAAAATCGTTTAATTTAATTGGAAGTCTTAAAACGTACGATTACGTTTACATAAGAACTTTTATTTAGTTAAGTGGTGATTTCAGAAACGGGTCAAACTAATTGGTTTAATCATTTACTCACACTTATTATATAATACTTGCAAAGCATTATATACGTCACATTAATCTTTGGATTGTGTGTCTTTGTTATATAATTCACGGTATGAGTTATATAAGGGTTTATTTTTCATATGTAATATATACAGAATATATTACATACGTTGCGTCATTTTTTTTCAATTTATTTATTTAACCAACCACCAAACTATTACAACTTTAAATCTAAATCTTTTATCAATGTGTCGCGTTGATGTGACCATTCATCAGGAAACCCAAATACATTATCCTAGGCTAGTGGGACTTAGCCGTTAAGATTAGAAACCGCAACTTCTTAGTCGAGCCGTTTCAGTTTCCGTTTCGTCTTGTACTATCAATCGCTCTACATCATCGAGGTGATTCCATAAACTTTCGTACTTTTCAATCTTTTGAATGTTCATAAACCTCGCGAGGATACATGCTGTCTACAACTTCTTATACTTACTCGTTATCCGTAAAACAACAGATTGTTTTTAAAGGATATTGGGAGTTTAGAGCCCCATGTTTTACTTGTTTTACATATATTTTTGGGGTGAGAACATGCTTGTTTGCAAATGCGTTTATATGGTTGATTACAAATTAGTTGCATACTCATTTACAAAGTTCGCTATGGGATACATTATTTGCCTTCATTGTTGTTCACAAATACATACTTTACATTTGAAATGATTACGGATTAGCTTAGGTTGTATGTTATAGAGTGATTCAATGCTGAGGGTGTCCAAGTAGGGGCATCCGGTGTAGGCACACGTAAAGTAATTCAATGCTGAGGGTGTCCAGGTGGGGGCATCCGGTGTAGGCACACATAAAATAATTCAATGTTGAGGGTGTCTAGGTGGAGGCATCCGGTGTAGGCACATGTAAAGTAATTCAATGCTGAGGGGTCCCAGGGTGGGGACGGAGCAGGAGTAAGCTCATGGCATTATTTCTGTTAGCGTATCAGTTTCATGAACTTAAGGTATCGTAATCATTGTTTTATACTCACATGGATATTGACTGTGCCCTAAAGTAAAGTGGCAATACATACTTGAAACATTTTGGTGACATTAAATTGATCATGCATTCTTTATAAATCTTTGG
The DNA here is from genome assembly GCA_026074375.1 of Tanacetum coccineum. Lineage (NCBI taxonomy): Eukaryota > Viridiplantae > Streptophyta > Magnoliopsida > Asterales > Asteraceae > Tanacetum > Tanacetum coccineum. The sequence continues at coordinate 65,716 of BQNB010003897.1, forward strand.
GATAAGATTGATACTTTTGGTGACATAAAATGTGTCGTGCATTCTTTATAAATCTTTGGGATTTTTACATGGTACTGTGATGACACAGTGGACAAATACATTCATTTGAAACTACATTCTATTTAAAACTAACCTGATGAACTCACAACTTTAATGATAGACCCGTTTTAAGCATGTTTTTCAGGTGATATATATACTTGGCTTACTTTAAGTGCATTGGAGTCTATCACATTCCAAGTTTTCATGTGTGAAGCCCAAAATTATGGGACAAATTTTTATATCCAATTTCAAGGAATCAACGAAGATTATTTTCCTACGACACATTTAGAGGTCGTCTCTGTAGTCTAGCATTTGTGTATTATGAAGTAAGCACCCCAATGATATTCAGCTGCGTTGTGATTTTGGGGGGTTACTGATTGAGTTATCAGAGCACTGTTATAGAGAACTAGGTTGCATATTTTACCCTAGACTATAACCGTTTTCACAAATATTGCATCACATCAAATATTTTTAAAGTGCATACACGCTACTTGCTTATGTGCTTACCTTACGTGTTGCATTAAGTGCTTACGTGGCATACATATATATAATATATATATATGCTTGCTTTCTTTTCGCGTATATCGTACGCTTATTTATATAAGAATTATTATATAAATACCAGAATATTTTTAAGACATTGTGGGTTGCACAATGGTCTCATTCTACTCGTTAGACATTGTGAGTTGCGCAATGGTCTCACTTCGTTCTCAAACATTGTAAGTTAAACAATGGTCTCTAAGAATATTATTTTTCTTCATAGCTTTATACAATATCGTATTACGTGGAGACCGTCAAAATTTTTGTTTACATGGAATTATATATGAGTCTAAGTATTACAAGTCTTGTATGGGCGGGACTTGTAATATGAGGATTGATATGATAATTGCTATGTTAACAAAGCCGTCACAATTCTGTTTACATGGGATTATGTATAAATCTAAGTATTACAAGTCTTGTATGGGCGGGACTTGTAATAGGATGATTTATATGATAATTGCTATGTTGACTGGTTCATCGAGACTTTTACCTTAGTTACTCTAACCGAGTACTCATTAACGATCTTGAACACTATGTGATTTCCCTGATAGTTTTTTTTTTTTTTTATTTGTTTTTTTTTTTTTATTTTATTTTTTTTTTTACCCTCCCCGTCTCCGTAGACGATTTGGATCGGGCGGGGGGTCGGTACGCCGTTCTCATTAGAGCACATGCATCACATTCAGCCATCGCCTGGAGGTTATGTGATTACGTTGTTGCATCAGGGAGAATTATGAAGTAGGATGATTATAACTCTTTATTTGAAAGGATGGGAACGCCTCTTCAGTAAATTAAGAAAATTGTAAATCCTCGAACCAATAAAGTTTAATCATTCTTAGTTACATAAAGCAGACGTTTCCTTTATGTAAGTATGAATTATAAAAGAGTGGGTTAATGGGTAATCCAATATGTGACGAGTATAACCTGAACTCGATAATCACCAAATCGATACTGGTGCCGATAGGAGTTTTGTGTCTACTGCATTTAGCTCCTAAATTGATATCACACCAACTGCATTAGATCACTATTATGACGTTGAACTAGCCGACGGGAGAATAATTGGGTTGAACACTATCCTTAGGGGTTGTACATTAAACATCCTGAACCACCCATTCAACATAGACTTAATGCCCGTAGAACTTGGTAGTTTCGACGCTATAATTGGTATGGATTGGTTTGTAAAGTACCAAGCAATCATTGTGTGTGCCGAGAGGATTGTTCGTATCCCTTGGGGAAATGAAACTCTAATCGTTCACAGTGACGGAAGAAACTGGGGAAACGAGGCCCGTCTACACATTATCTCGTACACCAAAACACAAGAATACATGCTAAAAGGATGTCCAATCTTTTTGGAAAACGTTACTACAAAGGAGACGAAAGACAAGTCGAAGAAGAAGCGACTTGAGGACGTACCGATAGTTTGAGATTTTCCTGAAGTATTCCCTGAGGACTTGCCGGGTCTTCCTCCGACTCGACAAGTGGAATTTCAAATCGATCTGATACCTGGTGCTGCACCTGTAGCACGGGCACCTTATCGATTGGCGCCTTCTGAAATGAAAGAGTTGTCAGAGCAACTGAAAGAACTATCTGACAAGGGCTTTATAAGACCCAGTTCCTCACCTTGAGGAGCTCCGGTCTTGTTTGTCAAAAAGAAGGATGGATCGTTTCGAATGTGCATCGACTATCGGGAACTGAACAAGCTGACAGTGAAAAATCGTTATCCACTCCCAAGGATTGACGATTTGTTTGATCAACTACAAGGATCCAGTGTTTATTCTAAGATAGACCTGCGATCAGGTTATCATCAGCTTTGGGTATGAGAAGAGGATATTCCGAAAACGGAGTTCAGAACTCGGTATGGTCATTACGAGTTCCAAGTTATGCCATTTGTGTAACATCCGAGAATTTTCGGAATTTTAAATGACTATTATATCCTTTGACTTTTAGGGTCTGACTTGACTTTTTGACTTTTGGTCTTTTATTGTCACATAAAAGCGATTACCGCGTAACCGGTAATTTTTCGGAACATATTTAAAAGAGATATATGTTATTCCTAAGTTGATTTATCAAAAACGAGCAGCTAAATCACGTTTTCATTATTCGGACTCTAAAGCAATTTGATGTAAAACGACATTCCTGACAACTTTTTAGTTTTGACCGAGACCCGAAAACAGTCAGAAGGTGACTGAAATGCCCTCGCAAGATTTTAGAAACACAAAAATAATTAAATTATATTTAATTATCACGTTTTATTAAATAAAAATATTTAATAAAATACTTAGCAATTTAATTAAAAGCGTTTGTTGAAAACGCGAATATTCGAGTTGAAATCCATTTTTTTTCTTTTTATTTATTTCAGACAAGGCGTAACCGGTTCACAAAATAAATAACAGATATTTTATTAAATGTTATAAAATATTATCAAGTGAATACTCATTTTTATCAGAAAAATGATTTGGAAAACAACGGCGCAAGTTTCGCGCGTTGAATCATCCGTTAAGTCGCTCAAACGAGTCCCGAACCGATAGTTATCAAAAACTATATTAAAAAGTTACAAAATAAACCCTAGACTATTGGGTATTTATCATTTCATATTAAAATTTTTTATTATATATATAAAAATTTTATATACATTTTCATTTCCATCTCAAACAATACACACACACAAATACATCACTCTCTTCTCTCTCCCACAATTCCGGCCACCGCCCCTCCCATCCGGTCAGCCGCCGCCGCCGGAAAACTTTTCCGGCGAGCGTTCCGGCCGAAACCAAAAATGGTTCTTATCGCCCGGGGCGAAACCAAAAATGAACCTCGTCGCCCGATCTATCCGATCCTCATACTCACGCGCCTCCACTCGCGTCGCCCACCCCTCATTCGGCCACTACAGCAGCCGCCGCTGCCATCCACGTCCATCACCACCATAACATCACCATTATCACCATCGTCAGCCGCCCCATCCCCACCGAAACCACCACCTCAGCCGCACCATCCCCACCGAAACCACCACCCAAGGGTGCGTCGGGTTGATTGTGCAAACGAATAGGGTGCGTTTGGTCTACCAACGCAGCGGGTGCGTTTGGTTTATTAGCACCAGCAGGTGCGTTTGGTTTGGCTCAACCCGAATAGGGTGTTTGTTCTTGGCAGTTAACACCCGTTAGGGTGCGTTCGGTTTGGGTTTCAACAACAAGGGCCGTTTGGGTGTTCGTTTGGGTGGCAGCCACCACCGTAGGGTGCGTGTGGGTGGCGGCCACCACCATTAAGGTGCGTTGGGTGTCGTAGCAGCAGCAGGGGCTGCGTAAGGGGGGTGTTTGTTGGCTGTGAAACTACCTTAGGGTGCGTTTGGGGTGGCAGCCACCACCATGGGGTGCGGTTGGGTGGCAGCCACCACCATAAGGTCCGTTTGGTTTGTTCCCAGCCCACTAGGGGTACGTGTGGGTTGACTGCGAAACAGAAAAGGGGCGTTTGGTTGGCTGTGAAAACCACAAATGGTGCGTTTGGGTTAGCCGAAACCCACAAAGGGTGTGTTTGGTTTGGCAGTTAACCAAACAGGGGTGTTTGGTTTGCTGGAAAACACTAAGGGTGTGTTTGGGATAACGGTTAAACAATAAGAGGGTGTTTGGGGTTAGCAGAAAAACCGTAGGGTGCGTTTGGATGTGCAGAAAACCGTGAGACGGTGTTTGGGTGAGCAGGAAAACCTTTGGAGTGTGTTTGGGTTTAGAGAAGACAACAAAGGGATCCATTTGGTTGGTTTAGCATTAATAGGCGCGTTTGGCTTAACCGACAACAAAAAGGGTGCATTTGGTTCATATAAAACGGTGAATAAATATAACGTAAGGTTTTAAAAATATTAAAACCGGATATATATAATGGTGGCTAATTGGTTAAATAAAACGTAATATATATTATATCGTTTAGTTTAGAAATATATTTATATATTATATATATATATATTTTGTATATATATATAATAAATATATATTATATATCTATATATGTATATATATATTTATATATTATTATAAACAATATACATATATATTTAATGCTGACGAGGATATTTGCTACTCGGTTTGTTTGAAATGTGAAAAAAAAATTGGATTTTATAAATAGGAATACCGGTTATAAAAACGGAAAGGATCATGACGAAATTTATATATTATTTTCCTTATTTATTGTTGGTTCACTAAAAAAACTACTATTATTTTAGAATACCGATAATGGGGACTAAGTTATATTTTAGAAATATATGAAAAAGTATAACTATACAATACTTGACAAGAACGAAAATTATACGTTTCCAATTAGACTACCAATTTTAGCCACGATCCGTGAGAAGGAATCGAAATTTAAGTTCTATAAAATTATTATTTTATATTTTAAAATTGTCGGCTAGAAGATAACATAATAATTATTGTAAAAGCTTTACAAAAATCGTTTAATTTAATTGGAAGTCTTAAAACGTACGATTACGTTTACATAAGAACTTTTATTTAGTTAAGTGGTGATTTCAGAAACGGGTCAAACTAATTGGTTTAATCATTTACTCACACTTATTATATAATACTTGCAAAGCATTATATACGTCACATTAATCTTTGGATTGTGTGTCTTTGTTATATAATTCACGGTATGAGTTATATAAGGGTTTATTTTTCATATGTAATATATACAGAATATATTACATACGTTGCGTCATTTTTTTTCAATTTATTTATTTAACCAACCATCAAACTATTACAACTTTAAATCTAAATCTTTTATCAACGTGTCGCGTTGACATAGCCATTCATCGGGAAACCCAAATTCATTATCCTAGGCTAGTGGGACTTAGCCGTTAAGATTAGCTGCAACTTCTTGATCGAGCCGCTTCGTCTTCCGTTCGTGTTGTGCATATTAGATGCCTATCTGTCAATCGTTCTTCATCATCGATGTGAGTTTATAGCCCCACGTTTTACATGTTTTACATATATTGTTGGGGTGAGAACATGCTTGTTTACAAATGCATTTACATGATTGTTACAAATTTGTTTACATACTCATTTACATAGCTCGCTATGGGATATATTATTTGACTTCATTTTTGGTCACGAATGCATACTTTACTTTTGAAATGATTACGGATTAGCTTAAGCGGATTGAACTGATAACAATACAGTACTGCCCGGGTATTCTTAGAGGGGACACCGGTAACGGGAGTACATATTCTTTAAATAAAGGGCGGTGTTCTGGATGGGGACACCTGTGATGGGATATATATTAAGTCATCCTACATACTGCTTCATGAACTGTGAAACACTTGGAGTTTTGTGACGCGAATGTTTTGATGTAGATCTAAATTCGGGTGTGATCCCCGTTCGGCGTGTTTAGACTATTCATGGGCAATACGAAGTTATATAGCCTGTTATCTAAGCAAATGTTTTATAATAGATTATTCATGATTGACAACCTCCGTTAGGGTGATTAGATTCATGGGCAAACGAACGTTATAACAGTTGACTACGTATTGGTTGGGGGCCTCAGGGACCCACAACACTTTCATATGAATCTTACTGTTATATTAGTTGCATCGGTTTTCATGAGCTTAGAGTAATCGTAAACATTGTTTTATACTCACATGGATATTTACGGTGCCTTGAATAAAGTGGCAATACATACTTAAAACATTTTGGTGACATTAAATTGGTCATGCATTCTTTATAAATCTTTGGGATTTTTACATGGTACTGTGATGACACAGTGGACAAATACATTCATTTGAAACTTACATTCATATTTAAACTAATCTATAAACTCACAACTTTCTGTTGATGTTTTTAGCAGGTTTTTCTCAGGTGATGAATTAGATGCTCGACTTATTTGATGTACATGGTTTAAAATGACAAGATTTCATTCTTAGTAGTACTAACTTTATACAAATGATAAAATCTCGTTGTATCGCTTCTTTACATAAGCTTTTCATTGTGATGCAAATTATGGGACACATGTTATATCAATTTTAAGGAAATCAACGAGATAGCTTTTCAAATGACACATTTAGAGGTCGTTCTCTTGTATCTAGCACTGTGTATTATGAAGTAACGCCCCCGGACGTACTTCCGCTGTGATATATTTTTTGGGGGTGTTACACCAGTAAGCTGAGCGTCTCCTACCTCAGCCCAACAGATAGGTGAATGACCCTTACGACCATACAATGCCTCAAAAGGTGCAGCTTTAATACTCGTATGGTAGCTATTGTTGTAGGAGAACTCTATTAATTATAGGTGTCTGTCCCACCCCTTTTTGAAGTCCATCACACACGCTTGTAGCATGTCTTCTAACATTTGGATGGTCCTCTCACTTTTGACCTCGGGTTTGGGGTGATTAAGCCGTATCATATCTAATGTGTACCTTGGGCTTCGTTCAAGATTCTAAAAAATGAGACGTTATACTTCTGTCTCGTTCAGAAATAATCAAAAACTGGGCCACTACATGTGTCGTGACTACTCCTTTTAGTTATTTTCTCTCGTTCATTCTCCTTCGAGTTGGTTTCCGTCATTGGTAATGAAATGTGCAGATTTTGTGTGAGTCGGTCTACATCTTCCCAAATTGTATCCTTGACCTGACGTGTCTTAGCGTAACGTGCTGTAACGAAATCCATAGTAATGTTTCTCCCAATTCTCCATATTGGGATTATGGGTTCTTGAACAATAACAAACCTGATTGGTTTTTTGGTATTCTGATTTAACCTTTGCACAAGGTCATGCATTTATAACTTTGTGGCCATATTTCTGCATTTCATTGTTGGGGCCACCAGTTATAGTTTTAGCTTCATTCAAATTCTTGGTACATCTTGTTGATCTTGGTGGATCGCATACTTTGGACTTATGAGACTCGATGCATAATAAAGGCTACTCAAGTTAACCAAAACAATGGTATCCAACTTCTATTCTTTAAACACAACGTTCGTCTGCACGTGGCTCCAGATTCTTAATCATGCTACACAAATCTTTTGTTCCATAATTCTCTTCCTTTCTTACCTCAACCTGAGCATTTTAAGATTTCCACTAGGGGAGTTTTAAACTCGTTGCATTATCCCATAGGCTCGAAACTTGTAGTGGTTAGGTTTACTCTTCGGCTCAACGCATCAAGCCACCACATTCAATTTCCGGGGTGTATAACGTAACTCGCTGTCGTAAGCACTTAACCGCTCTAACCATTACGTTTTTCTCATGTTCAACTCTTTCTAATCTAGATATGTTGCAAATCTTATTGACAGTAGAAACACAACGCACTTCGTGCCGTAAAGGTAATGTCTCCACATCTTGAGAGCGAACACCACAGCTCCCAATTCCAAATCATGCGCCGTGTAGTTCTTCTCATGGATTTTAAGTTGGCGGGATGCATAAGCTATAACTTTCTCCTTTGCTATGCAACCTATGTGCCCTGAATCCCTTGTGTAGAAGCATCACAAAAATACTACAAAAGTTTTCACTTCCTTCAGGGAATGCCAAAATCGGTGCACTACACAACTTTTGCTTTAATGTCTAGAAAGCAGTTTCCTCCTTTTCACCCCAATTGAACTTTACACTTTTCTGAGTCAGCTTCGTTATAGGCTTGGTAAACTTGAAGAAACCTTCGATAAATCATCGGTAGTAACCGGCAAGACTTAGAAATTGGCGAATTTCTGTTGGAGTCTTGGGTGATTCCCAATCCTTGATTAACTCAATCTTCACGAGGATCAACGTGAATGGCCTATCACTTATCAATACGTGGTCCTAGAATTTGTAACCTTCGACAGCCAAAAGTTGCACTTCGAGAACTTGGCGTACAATTCTTCCTTCTTGAGCAACTCCAAAATTAGTCTAAGATGTGCATCATGTTCTTCCTTGGTCTTAGAGTAGATCAAGATGTCATCGATGAACACGATCACAAATTTATCTAAGTATGGTCTGCATACCCGGTTCATCAAGTCCATGAATACTGCCGGCGCGTTAGTCAACCCAAAAGGCATCACTTGGAACTCGTAGTGACCATAGCGGGTCCTAAACGCCGTCTTTGGGATATCCTCATCACGAACTCTGAGTTGGTGATAACCAGACCTCAAGTCGATCTTCGAGTACACACTTGATCCTTGCAACTGATCAAACAAGTCATTGATTCTCAGAAGTGGGTATCGATTCTTTATAGTAAGCTTGTTAAGTTCACGGTAGTCGATACACATCCGAAAAGAGCCGTCTTTCTTTTTGACAAACAAAACCGGAGCTCCCCAGGGTGAGGAACTTGGTCTTATAAATCCTTTGTCAGAAAGTTCTTGTAGTTGGGTAGACAATTCTTCCATTTCCGATGGTGCTAATCTATACGGGGCTCGAGCTACAGGTGCAACACCTGGGACTAAGTCGATTTGGAATTCAACTTGTCGTATCGGTGGTAATCCAGGTAAGTCTTCAGGAAAGACTTCTAGAAAGTCCCGTACAGTTGGCACGTCTTCGAGTCGCTTCTCCTTCGACTCGTCTTTGTTTTCCTTCACCGTAACCTGCGCCAGAAATAGTTGACAACCTTTCTCCATATACTTCTGGGCCTTTACACATGATATAATGCTCAACGTTGATTTCTTCTCCTTGTCACTTTTGTCTCCTTGAACGATCAGAATTTCATTTCCGTAAGGAATACGCACTATCTTCTCGTCACAGACAATCACTGCATGATTCTTTGCTAACCAATCCATGCCGATGATAACGTCGAAACTACCCAAATCTATGGGCATCAGGTCGATATTAAATGGATGTCCTAACAATCCTAATGTACAGCCTCTAAGCACAGTGTTGGTTTCTGAAGTTCTTCCGTCAGCTAGCTCGACAGCGTAACTAACGTCTAAGGCAGAGGGAATGATATCTAGCAATGCACTAAAAGTATTTGATATGAAACTTCTATCGGCACCCAAATCAAATAACATATAAGCATGATGATCGTTGAGAAGGAACGTACCCGTGACAGTGTTGGAACCCGGGTTAGCGTCACCTACTCCTAGGACATATGCTTTGCCTCTTGCATCAGGAACTCTTGCTTTGTTCCCACGGTTTTGGTTCTTGACTTTGGGACAATCCTTCCGGTAATGTCCTTGTGCACCACACTCAAAACACGTAATAACTCCCTGATTCGGCCCTGGAGTTCCTTGAGTAGGTACAGTCACAACAGATCTGCAATCCCTGGCCAGATGTCCAATCCTCTTACAGTTACGACACTTAGAAGTACACTGTCCTTCGTGGTATAGCTTACACTTACTGCAGAAAGGAAGTGTTCCTTCATAGCCATTCTTTTCATTGTTACCAGCCATATAGGCTCTAGCAACATTCTGACCTCCAGTATTCTGTCATTTATAGGGTGGTTGTTGCCCACGGTTATTTCTATAGTTGTTGTTCAATCTCCTCTTGTTCTCTGCATTTCTTATAGCATAGCCCTTCAAATTTTGATCCATCAAGTTGTTGGCAATTCGAATAGCATCTTGTAGTCTTGTGGGTTCTGCAGCAATTACATTCCCTTAGATATTATCATGAATACCTCCAATGAATTTCTCCACCTGATCTTCCTCCTCGGGGACCATTTTGGTACACATCATGGTCAACTCTTGAAATCTCTAAGTATAAGCAGTCAAATCATTGTTCTTCACGGTTAAGTTCCACAGTTTAGTTTCCATTTTCTGGATCTCATTCCTTGGGCAGTACACTTCAGTCATTAGCTTCATGAGCTCTCTCCATGACATGGGAAATGCAGCCTCAGTCCCAATAGTCCTCTTGTGTGAGTTCCACCAAGTTAGTGCACTGTCTAACAGGGTGCAAGTAGCATACTTAACTTGGGACTTCTCTGGTCAGTTGCTAATATGGAACATTGTTTCCATTTTCTCAAACCATCTTATCAATCCTACAACTCCTTCCGTTCCCTTAAAGTTGAGTGGTTGACATTTCATGAAATCCTGGTAGGTGCATTCTCTAGCAACAGGTCTATCACCTCTAACATTCTCATCTGGATTCTCATTTCTACCATTTCCATTTTCACCATTTCCATTGTCGCCATCACTGCCATTTTGGCTTTGGTTTTCAGTCTCGAGAGCATTGACGGCACGGGTTGCCTCATGAGCAGCCAACGCTTCTTCCACACGTCAGTTAATGAGTTCTTCGATTGCTTCAGGGGTCATACCGGAGTGAGTGATAGTCATTGTTCTACATCACAAGACACAACCCATAGTGAGATTTTGAAACGAATACATGATTATTGATAACGATAATTTTATACATGTTATGAAATATAATATAATTACAACATGATTGCCAAAACGAATAAATAATAATATAGATAAATAAGCGAGAGATTCAAAATAAGCTTTTTATTTCATGAATAAAAGCATCATTCGGTTACAACCCAAAATCCAAAATAGGTACATGATCCACAATTATTTCTACTGCTAACATCTAGACCTAACCATCAGTCTAGTGTCATACATGATCATGGTACAACTAGTTTAAGGGAGAAAACCCAAACGTCTCTCAACATATGACTCCAACCTCCTAAGTCTCCCCCGAGTATCATCGCGATCCCTACGAACCTGACGAAACTCCTCCTGTAAAAGAGACATGTGAAGTCGAAGACTGTTCACACGATCAATCTCGATATCCAACATAGCACGAACCTTGAGGTTCTCCAACCTCAAGCTGTCAATCCTCTCGATCATACTAACTCTCTGTCCCCTAGCTATCAACTGATCAGCCTCCAACCATCTCTAAACATTCTCAATCCCGACAATCCTATCAATACGAACCTCAGACATATGATGGTAAAAGTCACGCACAGCATCATCCAAGTCAATCGGCATATCCTTGAACGACCTAACAATGCCATCCCTAGTGCCAGACGAATCAAAAGGATCCTCTCCAACTGGCTCTACAATCTCCTGCTCAACTATCGGTGCGGACATCGGGTCGATACCTACCTCAACCGTGTCTCCAGCACTGACGTCAGCCTCATACTCCTCTGTGTCATCCCTGACATCCCTAGGGTCAATCTCAACATGATCTCTAACATCATCCCCATCACCAACACCCAACTCCATATCAACCTCAGTCTCTAGAGGATCAATCTCGGTATCCTCCTCTATGCTAGTCCCAGACGAATATGAATCTCTAAACCTCTTACGAGGTGGTAAGAGATCAGCACGGGTAGGAGCTAATGATCTCATAACTGGCGTAGATGATGGTACAGAATCAACCAGGGATCTGTATCTCTTGCGAGATGGTCCAGCAGAACATGAAGATGAATGCAGGGGTCTCTCGGACGAATCTCCTAAAGATGACTCTGATGTAGTCGGTGGATACAAAGTAGATAATGAAGCAGCACACCAACGACGAAATGCCTCACTACGTCGTGGTGCTCTCCTCAGAAAGGTAACACAATCTAGGTGGTACATCTCTAGTAGAAGATCCAGAATGAGCCTACCCAAAGAATGAACTGCCGAAGAATCCGAAGAAGAACTAGAAGAAGATGAGTGATGGTCTGAAGAACGAGGTGATGCATGCCTCGATGCTAATCTGCGAGCTGGTAAAGGTCCAACTCTCTTCCTCGCAGTCAACAACTTACGCGGCCCATTAAGATGGGTGCGGTAAGGTCGACCAAAAGGAATAGCCTCCCCGGGTCGGATAAGAATCGCTGACCGTCGACGAATCTCGGGCGGGGCAGTAACAGGAGCAATAGGAAACTCAGATGATGATGATGGACGTGCTGTTACCCTGCTCCTCCAACGAGCAACGGTAGCAACATAAGGGTCCTGCGATGGTGTTCCATCAAAAGAATCAGGAGCCTTAGAAGAATTGGTGCATAAGAATGGTGAAATAGCTAGTAGCGGAGAAATGTGCTCTGGTGAAGACATCTCATCCGGTGAATCAGAATCGAAACCCGAATAGGGAACCAAGCCACATGATTCCTCCCGATACGTATACATAATATATAGTATAAGGATTAGTCAATAATAGTATAGTAATAAGTATTCCGTGAGGATTCTAGAAGATTACTTTTATCCAAAGTAAAATTCAAAACCTTCCCGAGTCGTATCCCGACGAGGTGCGAATTGAAAATCGAGGTTAAGTTTGTGATCGCGTGATTGAATATTTTAAGATTTTGATTTGGTTTCCTATTTCTAACAAATATAAATGAAAAAACATGTAAAGGCAAACAACAATTAAAACAATTAAAAATAAAACACAAAAAACGTTAACGGGAATTTAAAAACGCGACATTTAAGAAAGTAAATCAAAATTTAACCCTAAAAATGTTTTTTTTTAATTTTTTATAAATCCTAAATGACTAAAAATAATTTTCAGAAAAAGAATTATATTTTTTTGATTTTTATTTTATTTAATATGAATTATAAACTAATTTAATCTAAATAAATCATTAAAAATAGTAAACTAATTTTAATAATTCTAGAAAAATTACGAAAATACTTTAAACTTTTACTAAGGCAAGAAAAATAAAACTGGAAAAGTAGGGCTTATATATAAGCCCAGAAAAATCATATATGCTAGAAAAGCAAAGCTAGGAAAAAGATTATAAAAGAAAACTGGCCCAAGGGTCTAACTGAAAAGACCCAAGGGCGCAGTTGGTTGTGGGGTGTATGTTAAAAACATATAAGTGTTAAGGTTGAGGTCAGGGGTTCGAGTCTTGCTCACCCTTGGCTTCCCTATACCCTTATATGTTTTTATTTTTCGAAATTTCTTTTTGCAAAATCTTTCAATAAGCTTAAAAACAACTTTTAATGAAAGCACTTTTTATAAAAACACAAATAAGCGAGGAAAAGCGCAAAATAAGCAAACATGAAGCAGTTTCTATTTACAAGACTTAGAGGCTTTAGCAAACTTAAATTTCTCAATAAGCTTCAATAAGCTAAACCAAAGTTTAAATAAGCTGCTAACACTAAAATCAAACTCTTTAAGCTCAACAATCCTCAGAAGAAGCAATCCTAAAAGCTATAAGCTCTAAATATCATTTAAGCACTTTGACCAATCAATACTGAAAACAGACCAAAGAGGCACTTTTGGGCTTAATTTTAAGCCCAAAATCAGATCCTTATGGCTTATTGACTAGCAAAACTAATAAGCTTATATTATATGCTACTCAAAACAGCTCAGAGAAAACATTTTGAAATCTAAATAGGCAAAGAAAAAGCTAATTGAAAAAGATATATTAGACTGTTTACACTATTTTTTGGATTTTGGAAGTTTGAAAGAGACAAAGTGCAGCCCTAAATTTTAGCTAGTAAACAAAAGCTAATTTCAAAAACAAGCTCAAACAGTTTGAGCATTTAGCACAATGAAATTGTGCTATTAAAATCAGATTCCAAAACAAACTTATACTATCTAAATTTGAAGATCAAAAAGTGGAGTTCACCATTGAAAAACCGAAAAGCTTACTATGGCAATTTTAAACCAAAACCAAAAATGACAATAAAAGACTATGACACTTGAACTATCAAATGTAATATGTAACTTGAGCTCACTTTAATGCAAAAACCACACCACAAAAGGACTTTTTATTAAAAAGCACAAATAAGCTGATTAAATCACTTTTACATTTGGAACTTTTGAAAACTTGCAGAAAACAAATAAAACTTACTAAAAACAGATTAAAACTTGTTAACACTACATTTTGGTCTAACTTAAAGCTAATTGAAACTAATTTTAAAACCACAAAAAACCATAGCAGTCTTAACTCTTGGTTAAGACTGCTAAACCAAACACCCCTTAAGATCATTGATTTGCATTTGTAGAGTACACAGATTTGAAATAAGCTTAAACATACAATAATAGATATATAACTAAGCTAATATAAGACAATTAAGCACAATCTAACAGATAATAAGCAATATTAAGCAGTAATAAGCAAAAACATAAAAATAAGCTATTTTAAAGTGAAAATGACAAGTACCTTTGTCCCAGCTAAACAGGAACTATAAAAGGCTCAAAAAAGCTTATCTATTAAGCTCCAGCTTGTTTAGAACAAGCCGGTGAAAGTCCAATAAGCTCATACATGGCTAGCTTATCATCTAAAAGCTTAAATCCCATTTTCTATATAAGTCAAAGTATAATTCACTAAACCAGAAGTTCAAACAGCTTATACAAGCATATTTGAACTTAATATAAGTATTTGAGACTGATATGAGCTTATTAACAACTTTTTTTAATCATTTAGAAGCAAATTTAAAGCGTAAAAGTAAATTGCAAGGTAGATAACACAAATTTAAATCAAACTTAAATTTTATTAAACAAACTAAGTTACAATGCTTATATAAAATTAATTGAAATTAAAATCAGCTAAAAATAAGCTACCTAAAGCTACACTAAGCTACTCCTACACTAGATGCCTCTTCTGTGTGATTGAACTCTGCTATTTATAGCTGAAAGGAGGAGCTTCTAGGCCTTTAAGAAGCGTCCTTAATGCTTGATCATAACCCTTGATTCTAAACCGCCTTAAAACATTTGATCTTGGACCTTCATTCTTCTACATGTCACATCAACCAATGATTAGACTCTGGATTGCCAGCATGGCATTGGAGTATGTCAGATGGTGTCAGGTTTCTAGAAACAAAGGAGTGTGTGGGTGGATTTACCTTGAGTGTGGTTATGGTAAAAATGGGAGGGAGGGAACGAGTAAAAAGATATACATTGATTTGATTTTGGGGGTGTTGACCCGTGTTTATACATGTTTGACCTGGGTAATGGGTATTGGGCTTGGGTTATTATTTTGGGCCGGGTAAGGTTTTATAAGAAAAAGAGTTAACGGGAGTTAGGTTTAGGACTTATAGTATAATTGTTTTGGACTAATGGTGTTAGTCCCCAAGGACTAACTGTGTAAGTATCTAGGGACTAACGATGCAATTGTTTTAGGGTTTCTTTTAGGATAAAGGTTTAATGGGATTGGATTTTTGATAAATTTGCCTTCGGCTTTGATTTCTTGTACTCTTTCCATTCTTGTGCCCAGTTTTGTCCGTTTTGCTTCATTTTTGTCCTTTTGTGCAATATCCGTTACCTGCAAGACACAATTCACAATACAAACAAATATACAATATTTTTTTGTATTTATTGGTCATTATTGGTCTTTTTAGCTCGTTTTATTAGGAAAAAGGTATGTGTATTTAAGCACATACCAAAATCCCCCGTACTAAGCTATTGTCGTGTCCTCACGCAATGTAATAAATCCAAACTTAGAAAACCAAAAATTTCAACCCCCTTAGACTAATTACCTCGAAAAGTAGCTAAGTGTTCATCTAAGGGGATTAAAAAATTACTAGTTTTGAAAAGCACCCCGTTTTACCCTTTTTATGTATTTATTATTAATATTCACACATATCATAACTTCACTACTCATTAATGCTAATTGTGGATGCATAGCTACTTTCAGCTCCCTTATTTCCTAAATCATCTAAAGATTTTATTTTTATTATTAGTGACAAATAAATTAATGTCTTATTCACATAAAGTAAACCCGATTTAGACCACAATTAGTTTGAAATCCTTTCCTAAAGAGATGATATGGTGAGAATAAGGTCCACATTAAGGTTCTAATTTCACATGATTTAGGGTTTATCCTTTTTATTTCATCCGAAATAACTCAACTACGAGTCCAGAGACGGAGGCTTTATTTAGATAACCCCGGAGTCGAAATTTGGCTTTATTCTTATTATTATTATAGCACCATTATTAAACCTCGATACTTTAAACAACTGCAACATCGGTATGCGAGCCGACCATGGTCCAGAAGTCTTATATCGACCTTGGTAATTTCCTCGACACCTTTAATGAAGATGCAACATCGGTTGTGATCCACAGATGCAGTCAAACTTTTATCCAGTCGTGGATTATTATTCTTACAATGGCCCCTTCTTTTGAAGACACATCGAATTGTTAAGCCGCAGAGACAGTAAACTTTATTGAGCCCACAACTTTTATTATTATTATACCTCCACCCTTTAAAGCGCCTACCACAGTCTTAGTCTCGGTTTCAACTTTTGTTGCTGACTACAAGAGGTATTGGTCCTTATTTCGTGGCGCCTTTGGTTTATACAATATCATTATATTATAGCCAAATTTCCAAGTCCATGTGGGTCTTTTAAACAACTGCCACATCTTATGCGAGCCGACCATGCGGTCCGGAGTACTATTTCCCACAAAACACGACAAACCTTAAATGTGTACCTTAGCTTTCACCAGAAGGAATCTCTACGAAGTTGATTTAAACTAAGAACTTCGCAAAAAACCTAAAGCGTAACAATATTTATTTCAATAATCATATAACGTTTATTAAGTTATGGGAGCAAAAGCCACAATTAACCTTTATGCAGCCGTAAAGAGTTCCAATGCGCGCTCTATGTTTTAGGCATAGACATATATAAAACTCTATACATTTCTCGTTCTTCCAAATTCAAAATCTTTTAATAAAAAGATCTCGCGAATCTTAGTCTAATAAAACAAAGCTTTGCCTATTTAAAGACTATCAAGGAAACTTGCAAACACTCTTGCTCTTTAAAGCTATGATTCGCGTCTTTAAAGGCTTCTGTATTAAAAGACTAGCAAAAGCTTAATTTATATAAGTTAAGGGGCAAGCTAGACGCAACATGCTCGATCAAGTCAAAATTTATTCCTTAAAAAAGACAAAACATCGTGGTCTAAAACACTTATTCTAGTTCTAAATTTGGCATAATTTTGCTATCTTTTGGTGAAAAACGGGTTACACGTGAGAGACAAAGAGCCAAATGCAAACTGATACTTTGGGGATTTCAGGTTATTAACTTTATTTATCTATGATGTCTATTCTGTAAGATCGAATCGAAAATCCCCATACTAGTACTACACATTGCCTTAATGTGAGACCGTCAACCCCATACTAATTTCAAGCCAATCCAAATATTAAGGGTCCCTACGCATATCTAAAGTCCATATATTAAGTATGCTATAAAATAAATGCGAATCAATAAGATCTCCGCTATCGGATTCCCCATTAAATAGGCATGAGAAAGGATTGAAGATCTAGTGGAAATGGACAAAACTATGAGCACCAGAGTCTTCATAATCTGGGGCAATCCTGGGCATAAACAACAAAACACGAAACACGAGAAAGGAAGAGGCGAGCCACATCACACTTATTAATAAATTTACTATTACTAAGGATAATCATGGGTTTCCACCCACGAAGCGCTTGTTTTTGTGCGAGTCTCTAGCTTGACTCTCCCCATATCATCTTAATATTAGGGATGAAACAAGTGGAAGAGCAAACACCATGGAAATTCATATGCCACCGCTTTAAGAACAAACAGAGACGAACGGGTCCAAAAATTGATCATCCTCACTCCCGTAGGAGAGAGGAACAGAAGAATTACCGAATAGGTGAAGTAAGGAAGAAAAAATTTGGCGATAACATATGTGAAGTAAGATAATGCGCGAAACTCAAAAGAAAGCTCACATATGTTGATAAAAAAATTGCTCGTGAATCCCGTCAAAAATCACATTTGACCAATAATCTTTTGAAATCATTAATATCTCTTAAACACTTCTCGGGTCACGATCGAGGAACACCTCGGGAGGGGACTAAGGGATATATCATCACTGAGCAAACTCTCAAAATATATCTACTCCGGTCTCGATCATGATCGAACCGTCTTCAATATCCTTAAAATATCACCACAAGAAAAGTATCGACTCATCATATAACGTCTCCCTGGTCGAAGATTAAATCACATTGAGCAACGTACAACAATCTTATTCTAATCATCTCGTTTTAGATCCAAATCAAATCCAAAATCAAGCATTCTCTTCGAGAGGAGTGGTTCATCAGTGAACACCCCCTCCGAGAATGGAAACAACGGCTAATAGCGACGGATCGTGTGAAAAAGAAGCTCATTCGTCACTAGGGCAGACCTCATCCTTATTAGAATCAAGAAAAGAAGGTGTGACTAGGAAAGTCGACTCATCGGTTTGGAATCATCAGAAATCCTTGCCTCGATGTCCTCTAACACCTCATCAAAAAGAGGATTTACGTCACTAGAGATGTATTCATCGTCGAATTCGAAAAGAGGGTTCGAGTAAATTTTAACATCTTCCGGAACGTCCTTATTGGATAGTGACTCGTTTTCACTAGAGGTAAAATCATCATTTGAATCGAAAAGAGGGTATAGAAAGTCACGATCTTTCCTCCCAAAATAGGAGAGAAATCATCACTCGAAGGTAAATTTACAATCAATAAAGAAGAATGATAATCCAATAATTTCTCATGAAGTTAAACGTCCTTCACCTCCCTATGCTGACGAGCTCTTCCGGAACGTCCTCATCGGATAGTGACTCGTCATCACTAGAGGTAAAATCATCATTTGAATCGAAGAGAGGGTTAGAGAAAGTCACGGATTGTTCCTCATAAACGTTAATGGGAGAGAAATCATCACACGAAGTTAAATCGCAATCACTATCACTCTCAACAGTATCCTCGGACTCACTTGGGATTGGAACAAGTTCCTCAACACTAGACTTTATGAATTCGTCCGATTCCTTTTCAGGAATAGTGCTAAGTTCCTCATTCCCCATGATGAGAGAGTCCTCGGGCTCCAAAGTCGGTAAAACGGGTGTGATTTCGATAGACGGAGGTGTTTGAGAATCAATTTCATTCAAAGGAATAGTACTCTCCTCGTAATCATCGTCATCACAGCAAGTACAATTGAAATGTCGCGAAGGCTCGGTAGTATAAGTACTGAGTTTAGCCACCTGCTCTAAATACTGAAGTTCTTTCTTTTTATTAATCTCAATACTCATTCCATTGAATTTACTTTTAAGCTCAGCAATCATATCTTCACATTCCCTTCTAAAACGAATATCTATTTTCTCATTACGATAATCTTTAATTTGTAAGTCATTACTTAAACTTTTCATTTCATCTAAATAATGCTGCTTTAGATCCTCTATTTCTTTGAGTCTCATTTCACGAGGAGGTGATTGATCAATATTAGCCGCCTGCTATCGTTCACGAAATTCCTCAAACATAGGTCGTAAATTTTCAATGATTTCGTTATTTAATTTACTTATCAACTCTTGATTTATAATCGGAGGCTGATGATCGATGGAGTACTGCGGGGGTTGATCAAAACCAAAATAATTAGGCTCAAAATAGTTTTGATTCATCGGTTGACATTGAAAACTTTCATGAGGACCCCCACAATTTTCACAACAAAGATATTGTTGTGGAAAACTCGGTGAATTTTGTGGATAATAATTATCACTAAAGTTTTGATTGTAGCTCGGTTCCTGCTTATAGACAAGCGGGAATCATGGCGGACAATCAAACCCATAGTGAGAATCATTCCCACATAACTCGCACGAGTATGTCTTGAACTGAGGCTGTGGAGGTGGGTAAGAAAAATCGGGTGTTTCATTGTAAGGAAAAGGATTAGGGTTATAGAAAAACTCGTTTCCGGCTCCTACAATGCTACAACTTGGACAATTTCCACCGTTAAACGAACCTCCACACCTCGAGCAACCAAAATGGTTATAAGAAGACATGTCGAAGAATTAAACGAATAAGAGGATAAAGGAGAATATTTATAGAATTTTCAAATAGAACATAAGAAATAAGAAAGAAAATTATTTTTGGTATATATTTTTTAATATTTAAAGAAAATTAAAATAGAAGTGTAAAATATTTTTGTATTTTTATATTTTTATAATAAGAAGAAAATATTCACAATTAAAAGCGATAACTTCACGAGGAAGGGTCTTCAAGCACTAATCTTCAAACGAAACACGATAATCGTAACACACCTCCCCGGCAACGGCGCCAAAAATTGATTCATCCCGATACGTATACATAATATATAGTATAAGGATTAGTCAATAATAGTATAGTAATAAGTATTCTGTGTGGATTCTAGAAGATTACTTTTATCCAAAGTAAAATTCAAAACCTTCCCGAGTCGTATCCCGACGAGGTACGAATTGAAAATCGAGGTTAAGTTTGTGAATATTTTAAGATTTTGATTTGGTTTCCTATTTCTAACAAATATAAATGCAAAAACATGTAAAGGCAAACAACAATGAAGACAATTAAAAATAAAACACGAAAAACGTTAACGGGAATTTAAAAACGCGACATTTAAGAAAGTAAATCAAAATTTAACCCTAAAAATGTTTTTAAAAAAATCCTAAATGACTAAAAATAATTTTCAGAAAAAGAATTATATTTTTTGATTTATTTTATTTAATATGAATTAAAAACTAATTTAATCTAAATAAATCATTAAAATTAGTAAACTAATTTTAATAATTCTAGAAAAATTATAGAAAATACTTTAAACTATTACTAAGGCAAGAAAAATAAAACTAGAAAAATAGGGCTTATAAATAAGCCCAGAAAAATCATATAAGCTAGAAAAGCAAAGCTAGGAAAAAGATTATAAAAGAAAACTGGCTCAAGGGTCTAACAGAAAAGACCCACGGGCGGAGTTGGTTGTGGGGTGTATGTTAAAAATGTATAAGGGTTAAGGTTGAGGTCAGGGGTTCGAGTCTTGCCCACCCTTGGCTTCCCTATACCCTTATATGTTTTTATTTTTCGAAATTTCTTTTTGCAAAATCTTTTAATAAGCTTAAAAACAACTTTTAACGAAAGCACTTTTTATAAAAACACAAATAAGCTAGGAAAAGCGCAAAATAAGCAAACAAGAAGCAGTTTCTATTTAAAAGACTTAGAGGCTTTAGCAAACTTAAATTTCTCAATAAGCTTTAATAAGCTAAACCAAAGTTCAAATAAGCTGCTAACACTAAAACAAACTCTTTAAGCTCAACAATAATCAGAAGAAGCAATCCTAAAAGCTATAAGCTCTAAATATCAGTTAAGCACTTTGACCAATCAATACTGAAAATAAACCAATGAGGCACTTTTGGGCTTAATTTTAAGCCCAAAATCAGATACTTGTGGCTTATTGACTAGCAAAACTAATAAGCTTATATTATAAGCTACTCAAAACAGCTCAGAGAAAACATTTTGAAATCTAAATAGGCAAATAAAAAGCTAATTGAAAAAGCTATATCAAACTGTTTACATTATTTTTTTGATTTTTGAAGTTTGAAAGAGGCAAAGTGCAGCCCCAAATTTTAGCTAGTAAACAAATGCTAATTTAAAAAACAAGCTCAAACAGTTTGAGCTTTTAGCATAATGAACTTGTGCTATTAAAATTAGATTCTAAAACAAACTTATACTATCTAAATTTGAAGATCAAAAAGTGGAGTTCACCATTGAAAAACTGAAAACCTTACTATGGCAATTTTAAACCAAAACCAAAAATGACAATAAAAGACTATGACACTTGAACTATCAAATGTAATATGTAACTTGAGCTCACTTTGATGCAAAAATCACACCACAGAAGGACTTTTTATTAAAAAGCACAAATAAGCTGATTAAATCACTTTTACATTTGGAACTTTTGAAAACTTGCAGAAAACAAATAAAACTTACTAAAAATAGATTAAAACTTGTTAACACTACATTTTGGTCTAACTTAAAGCTAATTGAAACTAATTTTAAAACCACAAAAAACCATAGCAGTCTTAACTCTTGGTTAAGACTGCTAAACCAAACACCCCTTAAGATCTTTGATTTGCATTTGTAGAGTACACAGATTTGAAATAAGCATAAACATACAATATAACTAAGCTAATAAAAGACAATTAAGTACAATCTAACAGATAATAAGCAATATTAAGCAGTAATAAGCAAAAATATAAAAATAAGCCATTTTAAAGTGAAAATGACAAGTACCTTTGTCCCAGCTAAACAGGGACTATAAAAGGTTCGAAAGAGCTTATCTACTAAGCT
The DNA here is from genome assembly GCA_026074375.1 of Tanacetum coccineum. Classification (NCBI taxonomy): domain Eukaryota; kingdom Viridiplantae; phylum Streptophyta; class Magnoliopsida; order Asterales; family Asteraceae; genus Tanacetum; species Tanacetum coccineum. The sequence continues at coordinate 88,171 of BQNB010003897.1, forward strand.
CCAACTTGCTTAGAACAAGCTGGTGAAACTCCAATAAGCTCATCCATGGCTAGCTTATCATCCAAAAGCTTAAATCCCATTTTCCATATAAGTCAAGGTATAATTCACTAAACTAGAAGTTCAAACAGCTTATACAAGCTTATTTGAACTTAATATAAGTATTTGAGACTGATATGAGCTTATTAACCGCTTATTTAATCATTTGGAAGCAAATTTAAAGCATAAAAGTAAATTACAAGGTAGATAACACGAATTTAAATCAAACTTAAATTTTATTAAACAAACTGAGTTACAATGCTTATATAAAATTAATTGAAATTAAAATCAGCTGAAAATAAGCTACCTAAAGCTACACTAAGCTACTCCTCCACTAGATGCCTCTTCTATGTGATTGAACTCTACTATTTATAGCTGAAAGGAGGAGCTTCTAGGCCTTTAAGGAGCGTCCTTAATGCTTGATCATAACCCTTGATTCCGAACAGCCATAAAACATTTAATCTTGGCCCTTCATTCTTCTACATGTCACATCAACTAATGATTAGACTCTGGATTGCCAGCATGGCATTGGAGTGTGTCAGATGGTGTCAGGTTTCTAGAAACAAAGGAGTGTGTGGGTGGATTTACCTTGAGTGTGGTTATGGTAAAAATATGAGGGAGGGAACGAATAAAAAGATATACAGTGATTTGATTTTGGGGGTGTTGACCCGTCCTTATACATGTTTGACCTGGGTCATGGGTATTGGGCTTAGGTTATTATTTTGGGCCGGGTAAGGTTTTATAAGAAAAAGAGTTAACGGGAGTTAGGTTTAGGACTTATAGTATAATTGTTTTGGACTAATGGTGTTAGTCCCCAAGGACTAACCGTGTAAGTATCCAGGGACTAACGATGCAATTGTTTTAGGGTTTCTTTTAGGATAAAGGTTTAATGGGATTGGATTTTGGATAAATTTGCCTTCGACTTCGATTTTTTTTTTTTTTTTTTTGTTTTTTTTCTTGTACTCTTTCCATCTCGTGACCAGGGTATTTGTCCGTTTTGCTCATATTTGGGTCCTTTGTGGCAATATCCGTTACCTTGCAAGACACAATTCACAATACAAACGAATATACTGTATTTTTCTGTATTTATTGGTCATTATTGGTCTTTTTAGCTCGTTTTATTAGAAAAAAGGTATGTGTATTTAAGCACATACCACCACACAATCCAGTGGGTGAAGCAACAAGAGTCGTCTCAACCACAGGAGCAACAGATGAAATAACAGGAGCAATAATAGAAGTCTCTGGAGAAACTACAAAAGTAGAAGGAATGACAGTAGGAATATCACAAAAAAGAATAACCTGAGAGGGTGGTGATCCCACACTCTCATCTGATGAATCAGAAGAAATAGCAATAGCTGAAGCTGCCATGATCTGCACAAGCAAAAGTTTATATAAATCTCCTTTATATGAAACCATGCAAGGCATAAAGAAATGATGAAATGAATGGCAAGGTAAATATGGCAATATGTAACAGTCTCAAGTATATATAGAAATCTTATATATATATATATATATATATATATATATATATATATATATATATATATATATATATATATATAGCAAGGATAGACAACTCGTAAGCACAGATAGAGGCACATAGGATCACATATATATATATATATATATAATATATATATATATATATATATATAGATATATATATACAAGGATAGAACAACTCTAAGCACAGAAGAGCCATAGGAGCACATACTTGTTTTATAGACCAGACCTCGATAGCTACCTGGTTCTTTTATAACCTTGGCTCTGATACCAATCTGTCACACCCCTAGACGGGCTTGACAAATATGTGTCCGAAGGTGTAACGTCATAAACAATCTGAACACAAAGCAATAAGAACGACCATCGAATCATAGGACCGTATTGAAAAATAGTTTTCATCTCGGTTCAAAAAGAAAAATTAATTAAGTTTTACAACCGGTCATATGAAAGTAAAATGTAGCGGAAGCATAACAAAGTTTGATAATGACAACGAGTATATAAATAGATAAGTCTTGAAATTGGCGAAGTCACATAGCACATAGACTCCATTTAGCATCAAGAATCAAGCCAAGCTAAGCACCTGAGAAAACATGTTTTAAAACGTCAACATAATTATTGGATGGAATTCATAGAGTTTAAGTTAATACAAGAGTGGACCACAAGATTTCAAAACGCATGCGACTACTATAACATATACAACATCACATAAAAGTGTTTACTGTTAAGCTAAGCTCATGACACCGATGCTAATAACAACAAGGCATATCGTAGTATGCCACAAAGTATTCCTACCCTAACTGGTATCCCAAACCAAAGACCACCACAACTCTCATACGACATTGACAAATACCGTTTGTTTCTTCGTTAAGTGAAACCAAAGCAGATAGGGATAATTAGTCCCAATAGATCTATTTACGCATTCGCGCTCACTTAACCAATCCAATTGGCCATAGGTGACTAACAGTCACATGATAGGTTCGCAAAATAGTGTTTTTGTATGACAAACTTAGCACACATAATCATGGAAAAACTCACGTTTAAAGAACTTGTGTCCAATTTACAAAGCAAACAATTTTCTTTTCTCACCCCAAAAGTATAAAGCATTTGAAAATAGGTAAAACGTGGGGCTATGAACTCACCTTAAGCAAGTGGTGAATCGATAATCAACGAGGAAGAAATAAAGCCGAAAGGTCCTACACGCGACCTAAATAAATGACGCGTCTTAGGTAAACGAAAGATAACCAAAACTTGTACGACACGCTTTCAAGAGAAAAGACATCCATATGTGTTTGTGTTTTAGTTTGTTTAATAAAGTATGACTATATCAAAATACAAAGTTTTTCGTTAAATCTTGGCGTATCAAAAATTACTACGTTTAAGAAAGTTTCTATTTTAGGAAAGTTTTAGTTTCAAGACGTTAATACCGCCCTATATTTGTTAAGTTTCCATATTTTCCAAAATGGCGCTAACTATCGCATAATCTATATACTTCAAGTCAATCCCGCTAATGTTTACCAAACTTACAATTTTAGTAACTTTATCGCTTTTCCTAAAATATGTTAATGACGTCTTCAAATGATGCTAATATATATATATGTGTTACTATATGTTTCGCTAGAGTTTAGAAAGTCAAAAAATGTCCGAATGCGTTCGAAAACCCTTTTTACTATTCACATCAGCACACTATTCATTTGGTTTTGCCGAAAAATGTTTCAAGTTTCATTTGGCTATAACTTGGCCGTTTTAAGTCAGATTTTAAAGTGCGATATGCGAAAAACTATCTATTCGAAACAAGCTCTTCAAAAACTACTTTTACGCCTAATGAAGACATTTTTAGGTCGCTCAAAACCTCAAAACTAATTCGTATGATCAGCACATGTCTATTTCATAAGACTCCCAAAAATCCATCCAAACGCCACAATAGTGCTTATTTTAGCCTAATCTCGATTACTACCAAACCAACCAACAAAACCACACTTAATCTAACCTAATCCCTTTATTTCAATTGTTGCAACACACTTTTTAACTCATCTCATCATAACTTATAAAACAACAAACATAATACTTCCGTTTTTATAAAAGTTGTCAAGTTACTTTTATCATTTCTTTTTTAAAAAGTAACACAAACACATGGATTCTTAAACTTGAACAATATTCATAAGAATAAAAGAAATGAAACAAGAGATGAACAAGAAATACTTACAAGAATGAAGAAACAAGTAAAGAATCACAAGATCTATACCCAAGATGACTAGATCTAAAAACGACACACTTATTAATCAGATTTACCAAACACTATAAAAATTGATTATCTGATTATTGTGATATCAAACAGCATAAGCAAATACAAACATTATATTTTAAAATCATGTCTTGTTACAGCTGATTATCCGATTATCCGTTTTCAAAACGCATAATCTATTTTCAATAAGCAATCTCAAACACCCAATAAGTATTCTTTGTACCTCAATAACTATCTAATATGTTTAAATTTATTAATAATTTATCCATTTGTTTTCTTATACTATGGTTGCAATAATAGTGTTATGGATAAATATGGAATGGATGTCCATATCTTTAATATTGGTACTCATCTTATTAGAATTGTATCTTGTGGAATACTCCATCTTGCATCTATATATACATACCTCCATTGTGAGATGAATAATACAATTTTTCATTATCTCTATCTCGTGTTCTTATTTATTGTTTTTTACTTTATTGTTTCACAACACGTTATCAGCACACTCTACAAGTGTTTTTCGGTTTCGAAAAGTACTACGTTTTCCTAAAATCCTAGTACGTCTTGAATTCTTTTATATTAGTAGATAACAGATGATAGATGATCACTAAAGTTATAGCTCGTTGCAACATGTATGACTTGTACCAATGTTTGATTTTAGTAGTTTTACTACTTGCATATGGTTGATTGTTGAGAAGAATACTAATAAATGATAATATAACTTGTTGGTTGTTAATTAACTTTTGATTTTACAACTGCTATTATGGTTTATTTGTTTATATGGCTTAATAAGTATAAATACAAAAGTTAGAATTATGATTCCATGGCAAATTTTTGAGGTTCGTTTCTTGCTGTTTATAGTCAAGAATTTTTATCTAGGTTATATTAGCAATATTTATGTGACATGTATATTTATCTATTAAATTATAGATGCTGGTTGTTTGCATAAAATGTTATTAATTTTATCGCAATATATCTTATGGTATAAGACAATAGTATTGATAGACTAATTGAACACTAGGCATACTAATTAATTGGTTTATATTGGGAAGGTGATATTGAAATTTTGTTTATGTTTGTTTTTAATGAGTTTTTTTTTCTTTTTCTTTTCTCGGGTTGTTAGATGTTTATATCAATATGTTAGAGTAATGTGTTAGTCTGTTGAAATTGCTTTACTGTGTCGTTATCGTTGGATTAAAGTTGCTAATATTTTATTATAATTAAGTAAATCGGAATAGTTACATGTACGTTTGATTAGTGATCATTATGGTAGACACTATAGATGATGAGTATTATTAGACTTAGGTCACGTACTCCATTTTTGAGTTGGTATCAATCCTTAAAGTTGAATTGTAATCAAATTTTTACGCTCTTAGACATAATACTAACATTGTTGAACAAGAGATAACAACTCTTATAGATGATGGAGTAATATAATCTTCTAGACGATTGTTGCTTGAAAAATGGGTGAAGAATCAATTACTTATTTTGTTTGATATATTTATAACTATGAATATTTTGAAGATTTGTTCAAGGTAAGAAAGAAGATTGATAAAATCTCTAACGTGTATTGTGATATTACTTATTTTAGGTTCCTACATTACATAGGTTGTGATCCTAAATCACCGACTAGCTTGTGAAGCTATGAATGTTATAAACACATATAGGTGTTGAGCTTATTCATGTTTTAATATTACGTTGCATTGGATATTTTAAGATTGTTACGTAGATTACATCGTACATATTATAGTATAATTCTTAACATAAATACTCTCTGAGTGTTTGCTCGCTAGTGCATTGATTTTTTATAATATCATGAAAGAAACTTATAAAAAGTCAAGGATAATTACTAAAATGTTGTTATAGATAGATCTTGATGCATGAACATGTGAGTTATATTTGGTTTAAATCTTTTTACTCTATTTACGCGTTTGGTTATTAGTATGATTGTATAATTTGCCTTATTCATTAATGATAGCATACTTCACTACAAATCTAGAGATTACTGCAATAACAATGCTTTGTTTTTTTTGGATGTTATTAATAGTCTTGACGACATTATTAGCAAGGCAAATATAGAATCTGATACGGATTAAGAGTATATTCTGCCATTGAGTTTGTTAAATATGTGTAATTCATTTATTATATGATTTTATTTGGTTATTATACATTTTGTTGAATGGTTAACTGTATATGTGTATTTAGAAAATTGTGCAAGTTTAGTAGTATTGAAGATGTGTCATTTATCTAATAAAGCTATAGGCTACGAGAAATATATGTTTAAATGTGATGTAGTATTAAGTTTTTCATAATATTCGATTTTCACAAAATCAAGTGCAGTTAAAGTATATGTGATCATAAACTAACCTTAAACTAAAAGTTTATGAGCCAATATTATTTTAAGTGGCATGACCGGTTGGACCATCCCGGGTCAATGATGATGCGAAATGTATATATAAGAACTATATCTTGAAAGATAGATTTGATTATTCTCATTGGAAGTTAATTGTTCATTATCATCACCAAATTAAAGTAACGATTTTGATGTTTTGGAAAGGATATAAAGGGGATGTATTTAGGCCTATACACCCACTGAGTGGGTCATTTTGAGATTTAAAATCGATGCATCGTTAAAATGATCACCAAAGACGCAACTTAAAGTTGGCGTGATTAATGCTCGACTAATAAAATACGAGCACGGTTTTCCAAATTATATTATTGAGAATGGTGGTGAACACTTTCAAGTATTGGGCGATTATTGGAATAAGTGTTGAACTTAAATGTAGCCCATGTTCATACGCGAATTGCTTTTGTTGAAACGTTTATAAAACGTCTTCAGTTGATTGCAAAGCCAATAATTATGAGAACAAAAGTTTTAGTTTATGGGGCAAGTTATAACATATGAATTCGTATCTTGCCAACAATTTATAATGAATCCTCCCCGTTATAATGTTTTTTATTCACAAACCATATGGTTCCCATGTGAAATATTGTAAATGTGCAATATATAGTAAATCCACCACAATACGCAAAATGGGATGTTAAGAGTGATAATTCATTCAGGGGGAGAATAAGCAGCGTGGAATTTGGAATGAATTAAGATAATATAAATGTTGATCCTCACATTAATGAATATGAACTTAAAGTTCAAGGGACAATTTATATTCCAGATCTAGTAATTGCCAGAAAAGTTAAGTGACCTAAATGAAGTGACTAGATCATATATACGTTGCTAATGCTTCAATTACAATGTTTATCCCAGTAGTAAGAACCATAAAATGGTAGTGAGTCTATGGCATGTATATAACGTGATAGACTAATCGATTCCAATTAAAATCCTCGAATGAATAGATAAAATGGAGTAAGAAAGTTAAGATGGTCGAATCGAGGTAATAAAGACCCCATAACACTCAAAGAGACACTAGACATGAAAGTAATTGAAAAATCCCGAGTACGTGAAAAACTATGAGATCTCAATAAATGATATAATGCGATGTCTAGTAGAATATGGAATCGAAAAGTAATGAATCGACGTCGATAGTATTATATAATATAATGGCCATGGTAATGATTATGTAAATTAATAAATAGTGCTATAATCATGGTGAGGATTAGGGAAGAATACCTGCAGGCAGGAAGTGCAGATGTTTAAATGAGCGGCCAAAAGATGTAAAGACGCAAAGAAATAATGAAAGATTAAAGTCTCTAGTGACGAGACATGGTTATAAGGAGACATGTTCTCATGTGGTGGATCAAATAATGCATTAATATTTTATAAGTCTGGCAATATAATAAGTAATCGATATGCGTCTAAAAGATAGATGAATAGAGCTCATGTGATGTTGAGATTTTAGTACTGGATATAAAATGTATGAAGCATGCTAGTGAATTTTAATGCTTAAGCATATAAGAAAAGTTCTCGAGAACACTACTTGATTGTATTGAATTAATTACTGTTTGGGCATATGTGTTTAAATGTATTGGTGTGCCAAAATAAAGAAATTTTGCCTATGATACTTTATAAAGAGATATGGATTTGGATATGTTTTAAGTTTCATAAAATTTGATTTTATGATTGTAAAATTGATTGAATGCATAGAAACTAAATTTAAAGCAAGACAAAGTTTGTCTTAGTTATGAAATTAACATCTTAAGGATAAAATCTATGTGCATCATTAAAGATAAAGTTATATCTTTATATGGATAAACAACTCTCATGTTTATGAGGTCACATGATGTTGGACAGACTCCCTTGATTTATAAAGATGATGATCACAATATCGATTTAGATATGTCATACTAAAATATGTATGGACCATTAATTTTCGCTAGTGGTCATACATGGTGTTGGCAATGAATAACTTGTAAAGTTCGATGATATACTTGAATGAGATGTATGATGTATGGATATGCGAACAACATGTGTAGAGAATATTTATTCACTTGATTCTATCAAGACACTTTAATGTGCATTTCAAAGACTAAATGAGCTTAAGTGATGTGATCTTCAAGGGGAGAGAACATACGCGTTGCACTCTTTTTCCCTTGACCATGGTTTTGTCCCCACAGGGTTTTCTGGCAAGGTTTTTAATGAGGCAAGATCCCCGAGCGTATAAAGGATTTATGTACTCCTTTTCCTTTACTAGATTTTTGTCCCACCGGGTTTTATTTCCTTTACTAGATTTTTGTCCCACCGGGTTTTATCTAGTAAGGTTTTAACGAGGCATATTCCTCAAATGGAAATCCAAGGGGGAGTGTTATGGATAAATATGGAATGGATGTCCATATCTTTAATATTGGTACTTATCTTATTAGAATTGTATCTTGTGGAATACTCCATCTTGTATCTATATATACATACCTCCATTGTGAGATGAATAATACAATTTTCCATTCTCTCTATCTCGTGTTCTTATTTATTGTTCTTTACTTTATTGCATCACAACAAATAGTAATATTTTAAAGTGTAATATGCATTTATGTACAATTATACATGTATTTATTTTACACTCATTAAAAGCTTTCATGGATGTAGTTATCTACATATTTTTACGTAATCACAATTAATATAAAAAAATATATGCAACAAGATAGTCTGAAAAAATATATGCAACAAGACAGTCTGATATGAATATATGTTAACAATATTGGAGAATAATGATTTTCTTGATTTATTTCTCACAAAATACAAAGTATATATAGATTACAAAAGGGATGGGCTTGAGCCCAAGATAACTATGATGACAAATCAAGATAACTATGATGACAAATCATCCAAATATAAATCAACTAATTATAGAAGGAAGCTAATCAAATATATCTACTAATATGCCCTCACAGTTGGAGCGGGAGGAGGACTATAACACCCCGTGATTTCAGGTCATGTTACGACTCTAAATTTTCATTATTTAATTATTTTTCACGATAAGAAAGTCACTTGGTCACATAAAAACTCACTAAAACAAACTACACCAAAAATTTAACTTTTATAAATTAGGGAGCTAGATAAAACCTAAAAATAAAAACCCATGTATTCCTACAAACTAGCATGAAAGTCAGTCATAAGGCTTTGGGAACCCGATTGGACATGAGTACGGCCTATCATCCCGAAACTGACGGTCAAAGTGAAAGAACTATCCAAACTTTGGAAGACATGTTACGCGATTGCGTGTTAGACTTTGGAAAGAATTGAGATATACATTTACCGTTAGTGGAATTCTCTTACAACAACAGTTACCATACCAGCATAAAGGTTGCACCATTCGAGGCACTGTATGGACGAAAGTGTCGATCACCCGTATGTTGGGCAGAAGTTGGAGATGCTCAACTTATTGGTCCTGCAATAATTCATGAAACCACCGAGAAGATCGTCCAAATCAAAAGCAGAATCCAAGCCGCTCGTGACCGACAGAAGAGCTATGCAAACATTAGGCGTAAACCAATGGTATTTCAAGTTGGTGACAGGGTCATGTTAAAAGTTTCGCCTTGGAAAGGGGTTGTGCGTTTTGGCAAACGGGGGAAGTTAAACCCTAGGTATGTCGACCCATTCAAGGTGATCGAGAGAGTCAGAACTGTTGCCTATAAACTTAAGCTACCATAACAATTAAGCCGAGTTCATAACACATTTCACGTGTCAAAATTGAAGAAGTGTCTGTCTAATGAATCACTGGTGATTCCATTGGAAGAACTATGTGTTGATGACAAGCTCCACTTTATAGAAGAGCCAGTAGAAGTTATGGATCATGAGATCAAGCAATTAAAGAGAAGTCGCATTCCTATCGTTAAGGTTAGGTGAAATACTAAACGAGGTCCTGAATTCACCTGGGAACGTGAGGATCAATTCAAGCAAAAGTACCCATATCTCTTCACCAAGACCGCACCGTCGTCAGGTGCCGCGTCTTAAGCCTTGAGGACAAGGCTCATTTAACGGGGGGAGACTATAAAACCTAAAAATAAAAACCTATGTATTCCTACAAACTAGCATGAATGTCGACATTCCCTCTCCTATAAGCACATCTATACACGTCTAGTATTATCAAGATATACAAATATTCCATGACCCCTTTTTCCTCCTTAACACACTGGATAAAAACCCCCTCCCCACTACTCTAACTTTCAACGAACAAAACCCATTCCCAACGTTTAAAATCCTTTCAATCCATAAATAGTTTTCGCCTTTTTATTCCTGTGCAAGATGCCTTCCCCAATATGTAGTTACATACACATGTGAGTGCCTGTTGTGCATAATAGGAAAAATTACTTAGGTAATTCAGGAGAAACAAATAAAATCCCAACAAGCTAGCAAAACAATCGTGTACTCCCATATTTAAATCCTCATGTACGACAAAAAAAAGAGAATACATGAACCCATCACACAATAACTCTATTAACCCATGTGTAAAGCCCAAGCTCCTTTTATAAAAACACACAAACACCCGTGATATGTATATAGGCTGCTATCCCTTGGTTTTGCCTCCAAGAAATCCACAGTAATCCTCTTTTATTCCCTGTGCATTGACCAACTTGAACCCAAGAAATTCTTTACCTCATTTGAGTTAACATTAAAACGTGACTTATAAGTAGATCACTATACCTGCACCTTTTGTTAGTATATGAAGGCTTGCAAATGCAGAGAGCACCTCACCACTGCCATATTCATCATACTCTCAATCCACACTCTTGTGAAACTATCAGGCACTATGCACAAAACCCTAAAAACACTAAGAACCCTAACCCTAAACTCGTCCCTTTTTACTTTCTATCTTCTTGTCGAAGTGCAAGCAAGCTAGGTGCATTCTACGGGTTGTTGCAAGAGCATTTGTGGGGCACAAAACGTTGCGGGACGTTGGTTTGATTGTTGGTTCATGAATTGGCTTATACCAAAATTAGGGTTTTCGTTGGTTATTATCCTTCACACAACCATAAAATTATGAGTTCACACCTTTTCTTTTATTTGACTTCATGCATCGTCCTTAGTTTGGTAGTGCTTGAAATCGTTTTAAAAACAAAACCTATTTTCTATGGTTTCCTGATATGAGCAGAACACTCATTGAAACCCAGCAAAAATTAGGGTTTCGTTGGGTCAAGTCTTATAATCATCCTCCTTTGCGTTTTCTGTGTGTTCGCACCTCTTTTCTTTTATTTATTTACCTGCATTCGTCGTTGGTTTAATTGTGCTTGAGAACATTTTGTTTAAAAGATAAAAACACACTACCAAATTGTAAGTTTCCTGTAAAACTTAAATATGCATGTTCATTTGTGTAACAGAAACAAGAAACTAGTAATTGTTAACTTACGATTAGAAGTAACCCTTGGTCATATGTTGTTAGGAAAACATGTGTTAGGCCTTTTTATAACGAGACATATATACTTAATCATGTTTAGCCGAATTACAAGTTTAAAAGCAAAATATTTTCTTTTTGGTAAACCTTCTGATGTATACGGGTTCATTGAGAAACCCGTATACAAACTTGACCAATGAAATTTCTGAATTTATCATTCGTTAACGTAGTATAGGAGTAGCGTTCATGTAAAATTTAAACGCTTTATAACGAAGCGGGAAATAGACTTACAAATCTGTTATTTTATGTGTATGAAAATTGCCCTGTTGGGTCGACTTTAGACCTTGTTCTGACCCACTTAAACTTAGACATAGAGTCAACAAATGGGGGCGTTTTATAGTCGACATGGTAGGCTTTAATTAGCAATTTGAATCACAGAAAATGATTAAGAAACGAACTCGCAAATAGGGACTAAATTTAGTACTGATGTCGTGTGTTCAACAGTTAAAATTGTTGGAAAGTAGCGACACCCCCATCTTTGGCATCATTTTTGACCCCACTATCTACCTCGAATCACAAAACTTATAAAAGATAAGTTGTAGTAGACCTGGAATAGTTTATATTGGTACTTTTAGTTTGTCATAATACAAGGTAATGAACCCGAAAATGGACCCTAAAGTTAGTACTGCTTCCATATTTTTTGAACAAGTTAATACTGTTGGCTGAATGGTCGGCACCCCTTACTTTGGCCTCGTTTTTAGTCACTATAACGACTTCGAATTGCAAAACTTATAAAAGATGAATTGCTGTACTCTTGGCCTAGTTTTCAAAACCACTTTTTGTTTGAAATTTCATTGAGTATCGAGTCTAGGATTTGATTATAAACTTTTGCGTTTGTCCTTAAATTTTATAAAGAAAACTTAATTTTTAAATGCGTTTTGTTATAACTCCGTCCAATTGTTTAACACGTTTAGAGACCAAACCAAATGCCTATTGAATTAACTATAAAAGTACCCACGACCTAGTTTTTAAATTGTCTGATATCGTAATTTACATGTTTAATTGTAAGAGATTATGACCTAAAATATTTGGCCAATTTTCATGAACAACTACATTTTAAGCAATTAATATTTTCTCAACTCAAGCACAATACTAAGGACAAGATTGCATACATTTTAGTGTATTACATGATTAGTAATATGCGTATTATTCATTTAGGTAGCAGATAGAGTTTGTATCATTTTTCGTGCCTGCACTTATTTAATATTATCTTGCTATTTCATCAAGGTGAGTTTATAGTCCCCACTTTTATACTTTTAATCATTTATCAAATCTCAGGGATGATATCATGTTTGTTTTACAAAATGGATGCAAGTACATTTTAAATTTAAATATTACGAGTTTGCCTAAGTAGCTATAACCCACTATGCCCTTTATCATGAACCGTCAATTGCATAGATGTAATTGTTAAATGCATTATGTGAGTGCGAATATTATGAATAGATCTATTTGGGATTAACATCCCCGTTCGGGCATGTAGCACTTGCTAATTTTCCGGTTGGCCAGAAACGACGAATGTATACCATTTGAAATCATAGATGTTACCGGTTGAACATCTACATTGGGCACCATCATTCATATGTATTTGATATACATACATTGTTTAGCTTCAGTGTCATGAGCTTAGTGCATTTCGTAATACATTTTTATGATATTATATTCGTTACTTTATTACAGGGAAATCTTGCCATCCGCTTCATTCAATTTATAAACTTATAAATTTACCAACATTATTGTTGACATTTTAAACATGTTTTCTCAGGTCAATAAGGTGCAAGTCAAGGATACATTGGGTGGTCGTCTTTTGAAGTCATATTATTATAAAGATTTACGTGCATTACATTTTGGGATATTGTTATGTTGTGAATTCTTTACATTATCAAGTTAAACAAGTTAAGCCTATGAGCTTTGTTACGAACCATTTATGAAATCAAATGTATCAGTTTTTAAACGACTCTTTTAGAGGTCATTCTCATAACTTGTGCTATTGATCTAAGAAGTAATACCCCCGGAACATCATATTCTGCTGTGGCCCATTTTGGGGGTGTTACAGATTGGTATCAGAGCCAGGTTATAGAGAACCAAGTCAAATGTTTTGGCTTGGTCTATAACCGTTTTCAAACATTGTGTCATTCAAAAGTTTTCAAAGGGACATACATACAAACAAGTAGTGTTGCATCTAGTATGTAACATTCCGTATTTTCAGGTCTTTTACGACGTCATCAATTTTACTAATTATTTATTTTTTTTCTTTCTCGTACGCATTTACTTATATTTTTAATAGTTAAGTTAAATCGCGTAAGCTATAAATCAACAATTAGCGTAAACGGACACCAAACAAATTAAAGTTTACGTCTAGCCATCATTATATTATTATTATGAAAGTAATAATCCACTTATTATGTTTTATTTTTATCGGTTACGTAAAACGTTTATGTTTCGCGATAAATTACGTTTAGGCATACCCGGAAGCACCAAAAACATTTCTACGCTTCAACAAATACCCACATTTATACCCAATACATAAAAGTTACAAAAATATATCATATGTATCATACATGTGCCGAATTTATAGCAATGTATACAAAGAAATATAAGAAAAAACTTCACCAAGTGGCTTTGTACATCACATATGCATTAAACACAACCTTACCATGTTTCTTTGACCAAGAACCAAGATCCTTAAAACCCTCATTGTGTCTTGGACCAACTATTGCAAACTTTTGACCATCTAACTCTTATAAGATGCAAGTAACACATAGATAGCAAGACTTAACCAAAAATCAAACAAAAACACTCTCTTTGGCTCTCTACAAGCCCACGGCTTGAAGCACCCTTAATACCAAATCCATACCAAATTTTCTACCACCTATACACATCTACATACATCATTCCTAAGATATTCTAAGATGTATCCAAGCATTGGCTAATCATTTGCAAGTAGTTATCAAGATAAGAAAAGCTAGGGTTTTGAAAGAAAACTAGGGTTTTCTAAGCTTGCTAGCTTTGGTTTTTAATCTAAACAAGGGTTTAGATTGTGTTGTCTATCATCATTGTTCATCACTAAGGTTACCTAAAACCTTTATCTTTTCATTTTCATAATTTTATGTATATATGATGTCTATGTAGTAAAATCACCATTAGGACTTTTAAACATGTTTAATGGATAACCTACTTATGATTATGATTTGTGTGCACTTATTCATGTGTCATATGGTTAATAATATCAAGGAATAATGGATCTAAAAATATTATACCATGTTGGTTAAGCTTAAAAAGTGATAATGCGAGATTAGGGTTTTTAAGGTTTATTTAAGAAAGTTGTGATTAAAGGGTCATTATGGATTGATTACTTGGACTCAAGGACAAAAATATGAGCTATGGACTATATAATATATATGACATAGTATAATAAGAGTTATAAAAGACTTGTGGTAAATATTATAGTCAAAAAGTGTTTAAAACAAGTTAACTAAGTAAGTATATATATATATCATAAGGGGCTGTTTGGATTCTTATTTTAAACAGTAGATTTTACATTTTATAAATATTCTACGACTCATGACGATTCCGAAAAGGTAAGAAACTTGTCAAACGGATAAATAACGAAAAAGTTACGCTAATTACGAGTTATACGTTAATTAAAAAGGGTTTATAAAATAACTTTCATAAAAACTATATCAAACAGCTAGTTTAGTATTTTTAACAAATAATACATATTTTTAGGATTCCAAAATGATAAGAATCATGGACTTTTTTTCAATTTATAGATGAAGAAGAAGTTATGAATTTTCGCGAGTATTCGTATTAAAAGTTTATAAAATAATTTTATAAAATATAATGAAACAGTAAAACCACGATTCATGACGAAACCTTTTATTTTTTTAAACCTTATAAATTGATAGAATTTTCAATAACAAGAACGTGCTCCAAAGAATCGCTAAAAATGGAGCTATAACGAATAAAATACGACGTTTACGGGTTTTACGATAACTAAAACTATAAAAATAAATTAGGGTCTGGTGTGAACAGTAAAATTTACTGTTCACCAGAAGGTCCAAAGTTCGAAAATGTAAATTCATGATAACTCATCTTAATACGAAAGCGTGGGCATAAGAAACGTTAAAATCGGACTTAAAACGCAAAAGTTATGCTATATTTACTACAACGATAATTATATAGTTTTACTAATTAACGTAATTTTACAAAACAATTAGTTGGTGATTGGCTATATAGAAATCTTTGTGGTTATCAAAGTACTATATTACTAGGGAATTTCATAATGAGGCCTCTTCGGGGTGGCGTATCGACGAGTTGCTGGATTTACGATTTAAAGTGTCCTAGCTCCTCATACGTTCACTACATGACCTCTTAATTATGATAGCCCGAACAATAGTATGATGTAACTAACATAGACCTGTATATGATGTTGGTTAATCGAAAGAAGTACATGGGTACTTATACGCCTTAAATTAAATAGGTTGCATTGACGATTGCGTGGACGTTTATCTGTGATATTTGGCTTATCAGAACTCAAGGTGTGAGTCATTAGCCCTACATTTTTACGATTTCAATTGATTTATAACTATGGGTGGAATTTATAACTATGGGGTGGAAACATGCTTTGTTTTATAAATTGGACGCAAGTGGATATTTTATATTGATTACATGTTTGCCTAAGTAGCGATAACCCAAGTTGAGCCCATTATCATGAACTGTCAATTGCATAGATGTAGTTGTTAATTACATTATGTGAGCGCGAATGTTATGAATAGATCTATTTGGGATTGACCATCCCGTTCGGGTGACTAGCTATCACCGGGAACGAACGTATAGCATGTCGGATTTGGGGATGTTTCGGGTTAAACATCTAATCGGGCAGAAATTGCAATATATATTATTGCAAGAAAGATCGTCGAGCTTCAGTGTCATGAGCTTAGGAAAATATAATCTGGTTTTGTGATGTCTGCATGTGTTGCATTATCACGGGGAAAGTCTTGCGGTCCTGCATATTATGATTTATCAAACCTATGAATTCACCAACATTATTGTTGACGTTTTAAAGCAATATTTTTTAGGAGATCAGTAAGCATAAGGTGCCAAGGATACATTGGTGATTTTGTTTTGGGATGTCATGCTAAAGATATGGTTGTATTATGTTTTGGGAAACTCATGTGTTGTGAACCAGTATCTTTGTAATAATAATAAGGAACAAGTTAAAGCTTCAGGCTATTTGTATCAAATATTTGTTAAATCCAATGTATCAGTTTTAAAATGACTTTTTGGTCGTTCTATATATATCTTGTGTTATTGATCTATGAAGTAACACGCCCCGGACCCTTATTCTGCTGCGACCCAATTTGGGGGTGTTACATCTCTGCTTACGTGGTGGTAAGGGTGCCATATCTAAAAAATTAACGCGATAAGTACAAGAATTACAAAATCTAACATTCTGTTCTGAGGGAGGATACGACGTATTCATAAATGGATACGCCATATAAGGATCAATAGATTTAATACGCCGTATAAATGTGAGTCAATACAGTGTATGGGCATCAAAGTGCATGATCCTTTTTCAAATCAATACGTCGTATTCATTTTACTGAATACCTCGTATTAAGGTTTTAAGATTGGGTAAAATTGAGTCAATACGTCGTATCCATGTTAGTGGATACGCTGTATTGCTATGTAACTAGAAAACAAAATGGGATTCCCTTTTTACCCATTTTGACCCATTTGTAATTCATAAAACTACCAGTCTTATTCAGGGGGAGGGTAAAGGTATTTAAACATAAGGTTTTATTGCCTAACACCTAACTCTTCATTAATCAAACCCTAACCTTAATTCTTAAATTAAAATTCAATTCAAAATACAAATCAAAAAGAGAAAGGGGAAAGCTTATTATCGTATGATCGTGACAAAGAAGAGTATGATTACGAATAAAAAAGATCTCAAAGAATTTGTCTTGTAGTGAAAAAATTTGGGTGAGAGTGAAAAGTTATGGTAAAACTCAATCCGGCATATCAATTGGGCTTTTATACCCAAACACGATACGCCGTATTGATTCTTGATTAATACGCCATATTGGCGAGTTTTATTGACTCAGTCAACTTTTTTTAAAAACAGTGGATGCGCCGTATAGGTTTTAACCTAATACGTCGTATTTGTAACACCCCCATTTTTGACATATAGCAGCGGAAGCTAATCTGGGGTATTACTTCATGGATCAACATACATAATCATAGAAAATGACTCGTAAAGAGACGTTTTGGAAAATTTAGTTATCATTCAATAAATCAGAGTTTTACAAATGGAGACAGGTCCCAACATCTAGAAACATAAAGTTTGAATGATAACAGTTTAGCCATCTTCAAGTCCGTGCCACTCCGTGCCATGTGATGCTCAATTACCTGAGATAAACATGCTAAAAAGATCAACATAATGGTTGAGTGAAATTCATAGGTTTATGGTAAATAGTGTGAATACAAGTCATCATAAAAGATAGTGGGTTACGTTGTTATACACCCATAAGTGTAATAATTGCAATGAGTACAATTATTATGGAAAAACAGTATTGAATCCAAGTTATCATAAAAGATAGTGGGTTACGTTGTTATACACCCATAAGTGTAATAATTGCAATGAGTACAATTATTATGGAAAAACAGTTTGAATACAAGTTATCATAACAGTGGGTTACGTTGTTATACACCTATAAGTGTAATAATTGCGATGAGTACAATTATTATGGAAAATAACATTATTGCCCTAAGCTCATGACATCAATACGTTAACATGGAAATCACCATAGTGACATTGGTTGAGGAACAAATTTCCATGTGGAAAGGTAACTTGCCAAAGTTACCCAGTAAGTCAAATATAGTGCTATTGGTACCAAAAGTATAGGAACACCAACGGGAGTCGTCACACCCTGATAGATCTATCCACAATATTCACGTTCACTCCCAAGTGACTAATGGTTCATGATTAAGAAATATTGGCAATGGAAGGTACTTAGGCAATAATATATCTGGATAGTATAAAGTTGGAAAAACACTTGCATTCATGGTTTAAGCATGTATCCCCCTCGCAGGTTTATAAAACATTCAAAAGATTTAAAATACGAGGCTATGAACTCACCTTAACTGGGAAATCTGATTGATAGCAAAAGTATATCAAGTGAAATGCGTCCGTATGGTAGTACGATGCTATCTACCCGAACGGGAAAAATCGATATATCAAATGAAAGTAACGGCCTCGTCAAGCAACCTGGGGTAATATGTCAAGTCTTAGTGTGATTGTTTATATTCTATAACTTTACTTTATATGGTTTAATGTAAATGGTTTATTAACTTGTAGAAACATCGTATCACTGTTCGGGCTATCATAATCCAGAGGTCATATAGTAAACATTTGAGGAGTTTGGACACTTTAAATCATAAATCCAGCAAACTCGTCAAAACATATACCCAAATGAAACCCCTCACATGAAACTCCCTAGTAATGTGATACGTTAAAGATTAAACGATAAGGTTTTATCATTTTAATTTTCTTCAAAAGCTAGTCGATGATAAATTACGTTAAATATATAACGTAATTGATTTATAATGCATTGATCGATAAATGATAATGATCATTGTGCCGGGCTTTAATAAAAGTAATTATAATATTTAAATATATATTTTTTTTACAATTAATATAAAAATATTTGCGTTTTAGCCCTTGGAGAATAGGCAAATGACAGTTTATACCTCTTATTTTGGAATGTGGCAAAAATAGCCCCTTGACTTATAAGTTTATGAAAATTACATTTTCAGCCCTTGTGGTTTAACTATTGTGTATTTACAAAACAGGTCCTTTATAGTTTCAAAGTTTCCAAAATGACAAATATAACACCCCGTGTTTTCAAGTCATTGACGACGTCAATAAATCTACTATTTATTTTTAGTGTTGTACGCGTTTGCTTTTAATTTCATGTATTAAGTAAAATCGCGTAAGCTAAAAGCAATCATTCAATGTAAATGGCTATTAAACAATTAAATGTTTACATCAAGCAAGGGTTAAGTAATTATTTTGAGAGTAATTATTAACATTGTTCATTTATTTTTTTATTTGGTTACGTAAATTTATTACGTTTCGCGATAAAGTACGTTTAGGCATTCCCGGAACCACAAACATATTTCTACGCTTTCACAAATACTCACAATTATACCCAATACCCAAAGTTTTATTAAAATTTACCCAAGTTAATAGTATTGTTCACTTTGTTCATAAGAAAAATAAAAAAATACATGAATCATGTACAAAATAACCTCTTTATGTAATAGCTACAACTAGTAACTTACATATATGATACTAAATACTAAGTTAATAGCAAAAAGCTTCTAGAAACCCTTCCCCCCTCCTATCCCACGGCACAACAACAACAATGAGACCAAGAGCACACAATTTTCACCAAGTGGTCTTGTACAATACTCTTGCATTTAAAACCTAGCCTAATATGTTCCACATTGACCATGGTCTTCCTTAAGACCCTCAAATGTGTTCCAAGACCACTATTGCATTCTTTTTGACCACCTAGTTCATATATAATGCAAGTATGTGAGATAAACACACACATACACTTATCAATTTGGTGCAAATCAACAAAAACTCTCCTCTTTCTCTCTTTGATAAGCCACGGCTCAAACACCCCCTTTTACATAATCCATACAAAATTTTCTACAACCTATACAAGCCATCACACATCATTCCTAAGATATACTAAGGTATTTGCAAGCCTTGGTTAACCATTTACAAGTGTTGAAGCAATAAATCAAGATTAGGGTTTATTTGGAAAACTAGGGTTTCATATTGTGCAAGCGTTGGTTTTGAGACTAAACAATGGTTTAGCACTTATTTCTCATTATCATCATTCATCATAAGGTCATCTAAAAACCTTTATCTTTCCATTTCATGATTTTATATGTATATGATGTTCTATATAGTAAAATCACCATTTAGGATTTTTGAACATGTAAAAGGGATTTTTACTTGTGATTATGCTTTTGTACACTTTTTCATATGATATTAGGTTGGTAATATCATGATATAATGTGGTTGTAAGTGTTGTAACATGTTGGTTAAGTGTAAACATGTATATGTACAAATTAGGGTTTTAAGATTTACTTAAGAAAGTTGTGATTAAAAGTATCATTATGGACTTGTTAACTTGGATATTTGGACAAGATATGAACTATTGGACTTTAATATATGTAATACATATGACATATGTAGTTATAAAAGACTTGTGGTAATTATTAAGTTGAAAAGTATAGAAAGTAAGTTATACAAATAAACTCAAAAAGACATTTAGGGGCTGCTTTGGTTCGTATCCTATGACAGCCATATTATGAACTATAAAGATAGTACACTTCATGACGATTCCAAATATGTAAAGAACACGAAAAATAGATTAATAACGAAAAAGATACGCTAATTCCGAGTTATACGTTAATTAAACGGGTTTATAAAATAACTTTAATAAAAAAATTATACAAAACAGAAAGTTTGATGTTTTTAACAGATTATACACATTTGTAGGATTCCAAAATGATAAGAATCATAATTTTTCGATTAAAAACGAAGAAGTTATAAATTACGCCAGTTTATATACTTAAAATGTATAAAAATACTTTTATAAAACCATTTTTATAAAAGTTACTGTTCATTACAGAAACATTTATTTTTGTAAACCTCATAAATAAATAGAACTTTCAATTACGAGAACGTGCTCAAAAGAATCGCTAAAAACGGAGCTATAACGAAGAAAATACGACGTTTACGAGTTTTACGTTAATTTAAGTTATAAAAATAACTTTATAACTGGTATGAACAGTAAAATTACTGTTCATCAGAGGACATGAAATACCAAAAATCTCATATTTTTATACGTCGTCTTAATACAAAAGCGTGGACATAAGAAACAGACTTAAAACGCGAAAGTTACGCCAATTTTACTAAAACGGTAATTATAAACGTTTTAACTTATTAAACATAATTTTACCAAAACAATTAGATGGTGATGTAGCTATGTAGAATTGTATATGGTAGATGTTATTTATCATGCTTAGTACTTATACGACCTTAAATTAAATAGGTTGCATCTGACGATTTACGTGACGCATTATCTGTGATATACTTGACATACACTCACTCAAGGTGAGTTCATAGCCCCACGTTTTACATGATTTTGTTTTATAAGTTTTTGGGGTGAGAAACATGCAATGTTTTATAATTGGACACAAGTGGTTAAGTTTTATATTATGATTATGTGTTGCCTAAGTAGCGATAACCCTAGTTGAGCCCATTATCATGAACTGTCTATTGCTGAGTGTGAGCACGAATGTTATAGATAGATCTATTGGGATTGACATACCCATTCGGGTGATTAGCTATCATCGGGCAAACGAACGTATACCATGTCGAACATAGGATGTTGCGGGTTAGAACATCATCACGGGCAATGTAGGCCATTTATATGGTATTCATTTATGTCGAGCTTCAGTGTCATGAGCTTAGGGCAACATAATTACATTTATATGATGTCTGCATCTGTTGCATTATGTTTTGGGAAACTCATGTGTTGGGAACCTGTATCTTTGTAATAATAACAATGAACAAGTTAAAGCTTCAGGCTATTTGTATCAAACATTTGTTAAATCCAATGTATCAGTTTTAAAATGACTTTTTGGTTGTTCTATATATATCTTGTGTTATTGATCTGAGAAGTAACACGCCCCGGACCCTTATTCCTCTGTGACCCAATTTGGGGGTGTTACAGCAAAACTAGTCCTTTTAGTTTAACTTGATATGAAATCAAGCCTTTAGTTTAGAAAATGGCAAGTTTAGTCCCTTGCATGGGGATGATTCGAAAATCAAGTCTAAATCTCATGCAAACTTTATTTTTATTCTAATTTCAATGGTAGCTTATGGCTTATTGCCTTAGGCTTAAATAAGTTAAGGAATAAGCTCTAATAAGCTAGTGATTTAGAAAAATGAGCTTATAAGCCCGATATACCCAAAATGGGTCGCGTTGGTTTTTAAAAACCTAACCCGATGGGTTAAGGTTGATAGATTTTGATCTAGTGCTTATAGAAATGATATAGGAATTTGTTAAAATAGCTTAGAAGATCTGATTAGGGGCTGAGCTTATTAGGGCTTGTAAAACAGTTTTGCGAATATCATTTTAGGGTTTTGGGGACACGATTTGAGTTTGAAATTTAGATAGGTTAATATGCGATTCAGGGGCTAATCTTTTGGGATTATGAAGCCACCTAGGTGCTGTTTAGAAGTAAAAAAACTTATGATAGGTTGTTAATAGAATATAAAAGATATAGGGGTCCAAAGTGACCCCTTTAAGTCGCGGTTTAGGATTTTAGGTTTATCAAAAATGAGTTTGGCTAGATAAACGATTATAACCAGATTGTATATGAATTAATAACATATTAAGAAGTGTATGGAATGAAATTTAGGCTTACGTAAACTCAGAATGGCAAAATGGGTCAAAATGAGGAGTTTAAACCTGATGGCTTAGAAAACGTCTAGCTTCTCCTTTTCTTGGCTCCTATTCGTCTTATACCTTCCTTGTTTCTCCTTAGTCTTGGCTTGATCACGGATAATACACCATATGTGTTTGTGTTTAGTTTTGAGTTGTGAGACTAAAAAGGTGTATGTC